>OZ023271.1:3724124-3729124 GCA_964006375.1 Tillus elongatus
TATATATATATATATATATATATATATATATATATATATATATATATATATATGTGCTTCTTGTAATAGGTAAACTACATTTTAGCCTTATTAAATAACTAGTCTGATGTGTTCAACAACTATCGCAAAAAGTGTAAAAAGATTATTAAGGATTTTTTTTCAAAAAATGAAAAAAAGTTGTTCGGCATCACCTAAAATCACAAATCTGGTTGAAAACAAAAAAGTACCTGTAAAAATATTCAAGCTAATTAATTTCAGCTAAAAAATTTAAAAGAAATAAACAAGAAACACAAGAAAATAATTATAACATTTCAGGTTAAATAACGGTTTTCTCTACCAAATCGCCATTTAATATTACTCAATTTTCAACTCTTTTATATTGTTATTTACTGCTCTACGTAATTCAGCTGGTGTAACCTGCCGACAAGCTTGAGTTATTCTGTCAAGAAGTTTTTGAAAATTTTTGGCCCGGTTTTGCACTTTTGCTCTAACATTTCTCCATAAATAAAAATCGAGAGGAATTGGGTCGGGAGATCTAGGTGGTCAGAAAGGTTAAAGGACAATTCCGACCTATCCACCTTCGTTAAAAGTTTTGATTTCGCCATTGTCTGACTACTATTGTATTATGAATTATGAATTATGCTCCACCTAGCTGAAAACGTACATCCTGTCGCACTTGAATTGGAAGCTCATGTAATCCATCCCAAAGTTCATTGTTTAGAAACTGTAACAATCGATCAGCATTTAATCTTAATATTCTACACCATACATTAATTTTCTAAGACTGCAATAATAACGATGTGTGGTCTCTCTGCAGACCAGTGGCGGCAATTTTGCTATGATACACCATTTGTTGTATAAGTAGTCTCCTCTGTATACAGAATATTATTCAGAAAATTACTGTCATTAAAATAATTTTCGTCAATCCCAAAGCAATATTCCAACATTCATTCATTGTTATTTTGTTCTAATGCGTGTAAAAACTTCGGTTTAAATGGAAATTTCTTATTCCGAAGAAAGCAATGCCAGATCTTCGGGACCAATAAATTTAATTTACATTACGTGGTACTGATGCATTACTAATACTTACTTCAAGGTTTTTATAATTCAAAATAACTTGATCGTCTGGATATATTTGAACGGGTTGTATTTTAGTGAATTTTCTTCGCGACTTTTGAACAAAATTCTTTAAATGAGCGTGAACTAGACACCCTAAAACACATATCTGGAGTCAGTTTCAATTTATATATATATATATATATATATATATATATATATATATATATATATATATATATATATATATATATATATATATATATATATATATATATTATATGTATCACACTGATAACTCAAAAATAATAGGCCGATTTTGATCAAAATGGGTAAGTACAGGAAGTGGCTGGGATAAGTTCGTTAGCCAGAAAAATCGACCCAGTTTTCCCCGAAAATTTTTATATCTTAAGAAATAACAAAGTTATGGCAACCAAATTTATGACGCCTATTTATATTATAAAAGTAAACTATGTACCAGAATCTAGATTTGTAAGTTAAAAGAAAAAAAGTTATAGGCATTTACAGAATACATTTGGGGATTTCTCCTATTAGAGCGTCAAACTCTCGATTTGGAACGTCAAAATTGGTAACATTTAGGCCAAGAACAAATACGGGTTATGTAGAGAAAACGTCGCAAGAAGAGTGTTTTGCAAACCCTTAAGTTTCAGCTTCATTTTACTAATATATTTCCCGAAAATATATTTCAAATAGCCACTTTATTTAATGCTTTGGCAGTAGTTTTAGTTATAGAGTTCAATGGTCTACAATTGTAGGCGAATTTAGCAGTAAAAACTTTAATATTAATAAAAACAGCAGATGCTAGGATTGTAAAAGAAATAAGTTTCAGTTATTGGGCTGGTAGCATTGTCATTGCCCCAAAGAAGAATTCTTCAGATGTCAGAAAGTGCGTTGATGTCCAGGAAACTTTGAATTTGGTGCTGGATGAAGATAATTATGTCTTGCCGCGTTCTAATAACATTTTCTCATGTGTCTCTGATAATAAGTGTTTCACTGCTTATGAGCAACTTGAAGTGAGTGCACAATCTCAAGAATTTTTAGTTTTGGAAACACGTGTAGGACTTTTACTTACTCCAGGTTAACTTTTGAAATAACTGCAGCACCTGGAATATTGCAAACTGTAACATAATTAATGTCTTACCTTGGTATTTTAACCCTCCGGCGGGCGCTCTATATGGAATATAATGAGCGGGCGCGCTGCAGTATTTACACCGCATTTAGTTTTTCAACATTTTTAGCTTAGTATTACTAACAAAAATTATTATTTATTGTATAAGTGTCTTATTAGGCATATAAAACACGTAATAATTGTTATTACAACAATTATTATCACTCAACAAAAATTGTCTTAATTCTTGTTATTATTTTAATTAATAATGAATAAAATATTTTATACAGATAAGTAACATTCATATAAGACGCTTAATCATTATATATATATATATATATATATATATATATATATATATATATATATATATATATATATCATTATATATATATATATATATATATATATATATATATATATATATATATATATATATACCATAAGTGGTTTAAAACAAAAATAACTACAAAGCTGAAGAAGATATATAAACTAAAAAATTATATTACATTATTCAACTTCCATTGGTTCTCCCTGTTCACATTCTAAGCATTTGACATACTGTGCATCTTACACACATTGTTTCCACAATGTTGACAAATTAACTTGGTTTTATTGTTTTTGTAACCTCCGCAAATGTGGCATATGCTTGGCTTTATTAATTCTTTAGTCTGTGGCGCATCTTCTCTGTATTTAGATAAAAATGTAGAAACTTCTTTAGGAAGAGATGTCATTTTAGTGCCGTCCTTCAAATGGTCGTTCATTAGTTGTAAAGCAAGATTTTTGAGAAATATTATTCTTTTGTCCTTGTTATAAATGTGGTTGAATTTGAAAATCACTCTTGCGTTTATTCCACATATATCTAGATGTCTGAAGAAGATTGTAAGCGGCCATCTTCTTGGCATTGTAAATTTAAAAGTAGCTTTTTGGTTTCTTGATGTATATCAGAGACGCTGTGCATGGTTGGAAGAAAAATTACTACATTTTTTTTTGGGGGGACAGTTGAAACTAGACAAGCATCATCTTGGAAGCCAAACAGTGTCGACTGTATATCCCTACTTTTGTTTGGCTGGAATTCTGAAGGTATTTCTTTCTTATTTTTAGTGAATTTTTATTTTAAAAAAATCACTAATAGAGAGGTATCGATGGTGAGACTTTGCAAAAATTTTTGCAAATGAGCGCGAATTTGGGCCCCTAGAACCCATATCCGGCGTCAGTTTCGATTTTTATATGTTTATATATATATATATATATATATATATATATATATATATATATATATATATATATATATATATATATATATATATATATATATATATATATATATATATATATATATATATATATATATATATATGTATGTATGTATCCAACCGCTAACTCAAAAAATAATTAACCGATTTTGATAACACTCGGCAAGTGCCTTTCCTTTTATAATAGCTTGGATGAGTTCGTTAGCCAGAAAAATCTGACACGGTTTTCCGGAAAAATTTTGAGTTTTCTTTCGAAAAAAATTTTTTTTTTCCGAAAATGACAAAGATATTTCGATAATATTTGGTGTACATATTGCTTTGGGAAAGACCTAACTATGTGCCAAAATTCAGCTTTCTAGGGTTACAGAAAACTAAGCTATTCAAATTTGAAACATTTATGTTTAGATTCACCGCCTTTCATTGAATAGTTTATATGAGATCTAGTTGTGGTTGTCATGGTAACGTAACATATGATTATTATTACGCAGGTCTGTTAGACGCTTTAAGTGACATTTACCGTATGCTGTATGATAATGATATGAGATCGTTTATATTATGTTTTTTATTTGTTTCAGTGGACGAATTATTTGTCATTTGGAAAATTTTTATATACAAGTGCAAATTATTCCTTTATTAATGTTAGTGAGTGGATTAAACAGTGTTTGTTATATTTTATCAACACATATATACGTAAATGGTTTATAAACTGTGTATTTGCATATTGAATAAATAAATAAATATAAAGGATCGAAGTTTTACAAAAGGGCTGATATTATACAGGGTGACGCGTTTCTACGGTAAAGCTGAATATAATTATTATTATACAAGAGACGAGAAAAAATTGTATAAGTTAATTATAGGGTGTCTTCAGCTGCATCTTATAAAATTATTTTGACAATCACCGGCTGGCCCACAAGTCCATTGTTAGTGATCCCTACAATTTTTTTTCGAACAGCCTTATTTTATTGCATTTTTTAACGAAATATGTTTGTAAGAAAAAAAATCAAGACGCAGTAAGTGCGTTTTGGTAGCAAATTTTCATTAAATGCTTCAAATTTCAATAACTCAATTTGCTATTAACCTAAGATTTGTTGGTTATAAAACCAACGTTTAAGGTATATTGTCGGGAAATTTTTGTACATTTTTAAACAATAAGTTATGTTGATAAAATATGGCACATTGTTTCTACTATATATTTTGCTCATAACCTTATGTCGTTTCTGTGCTTCTGTGTGCTCTGGAGAATGCATTAACAAGTCGTTATTGTAGTGTAAAATTAAAATTTTCTAAATGTAGTTTTGATAAAGCAGAATGAAAAACTCTGGACGCAGCAAGTGCGTTATGGTAGTGAATTTTCATTAAAATGTTTTTGTTACAAATATGTGTGTTTTCTTTTTAAGAAAGCAGGCATCAATTTTGGTTACCAGTATAACCTATATAGTTAAAACAATGTGCCATGTTTCATAAAAATAACTTTATTGTGTGAAAATGTACAAAAATTTCCTAAAGGAAACTTAAAGTGTTCCCGGAGAAACTCGTTTCTTGGTCAACCTTATAGG
>OZ023271.1:3731624-3959124 GCA_964006375.1 Tillus elongatus
TTTGTAACAAAAACATTTTAATGAAAATTCACTACCATAACGCACTTGCTGCGTCCAGAGTTTTTCATTCTGCTTTATCAAAACTACATTTAGAAAATTTTAATTTTACACTACAATAACGACTTGTTAATGCATTCTCCAGAGCACACAGAAGCACAGAAACGACATAAGGTTATGAGCAAAATATATAGTAGAAACAATGTGCCATATTTTATCAACATAACTTATTGTTTAAAAATGTACAAAAATTTCCCGACAATATACCTTAAACGTTGGTTTTATAACCAACAAATCTTAGGTTAATAGCAAATTGAGTTATTGAAATTTGAAGCATTTAATGAAAATTTGCTACCAAAACGCACTTACTGCGTCTTGATTTTTTTTCTTACAAACATATTTCGTTAAAAAATGCAATAAAATAAGGCTGTTCGAAAAAAAATTGTAGGGATCACTAACAATGGACTTGTGGGCCAGCCGGTGATTGTCAAAATAATTTTATAAGATGCAGCTGAAGACACCCTATAATTAACTTATACAATTTTTTCTCGTCTCTTGTATAATAATAATTATATTCAGCTTTACCGTAGAAACGCGTCACCCTGTATAATATCAGCCCTTTTGTAAAACTTCGATCCTTTATATTTATTTATTTATTCAATATGCAAATACACAGTTTATAAACCATTTACGTATATATGTGTTGATAAAATATAACAAACACTGTTTAATCCACTCACTAACATTAATAAAGGAATAATTTGCACTTGTATATAAAAATTTTCCAAATGACAAATAATTCGTCCACTGAAACAAATAAAAAACATAATATAAACGATCTCATATCATTATCATACAGCATACGGTAAATGTCACTTAAAGCGTCTAACAGACCTGCGTAATAATAATCATATGTTACGTTACCATGACAACCACAACTAGATCTCATATAAACTATTCAATGAAAGGCGGTGAATCTAAACATAAATGTTTCAAATTTGAATAGCTTAGTTTTCTGTAACCCTAGAAAGCTGAATTTTGGCACATAGTTAGGTCTTTCCCAAAGCAATATGTACACCAAATATTATCGAAATATCTTTGTCATTTTCGGAAAAAAAAATTTTTTTCGAAAGAAAACTCAAAATTTTTCCGGAAAACCGTGTCAGATTTTTCTGTTTTCTGGCTAACGAACTCATCCAAGCTATTATAAAAGGAAAGGCACTTGCCGAGTGTTATCAAAATCGGTTAATTATTTTTTGAGTTAGCGGTTGGATACATACATATATATATATATATATATATATATATATATATATATATATATATATATATATATATATATATATATATATATATATATATATATATATATATATATATATATATATAAACATATAAAAATCGAAACTGACGCCGGATATGGGTTCTAGGGGCCCAAATTCGCGCTCATTTGCAAAAATTTTTGCAAAGTCTCACCATCGATACCTCTCTATTAGTGATTTTTTTAAAATAAAAATTCACTAAAAATAAGAAAGAAATACCTTCAGAATTCCAGCCAAACAAAAGTAGGGATATACAGTCGACACTGTTTGGCTTCCAAGATGATGCTTGTCTAGTTTCAACTGTCCCCCCAAAAAAAAATGTAGTAATTTTTCTTCCAACCATGCACAGCGTCTCTGATATACATCAAGAAACCAAAAAGCTACTTTTAAATTTACAATGCCAAGAAGATGGCCGCTTACAATCTTCTTCAGACATCTAGATATATGTGGAATAAACGCAAGAGTGATTTTCAAATTCAACCACATTTATAACAAGGACAAAAGAATAATATTTCTCAAAAATCTTGCTTTACAACTAATGAACGACCATTTGAAGGACGGCACTAAAATGACATCTCTTCCTAAAGAAGTTTCTACATTTTTATCTAAATACAGAGAAGATGCGCCACAGACTAAAGAATTAATAAAGCCAAGCATATGCCACATTTGCGGAGGTTACAAAAACAATAAAACCAAGTTAATTTGTCAACATTGTGGAAACAATGTGTGTAAGATGCACAGTATGTCAAATGCTTAGAATGTGAACAGGGAGAACCAATGGAAGTTGAATAATGTAATATAATTTTTTAGTTTATATATCTTCTTCAGCTTTGTAGTTATTTTTGTTTTAAACCACTTATGGTATATATATATATATATATATATATATATATATATATATATATATATATAATGATATATATATATATATATATATATATATATATATATATATATATATATATATATATATAATGATTAAGCGTCTTATATGAATGTTACTTATCTGTATAAAATATTTTATTCATTATTAATTAAAATAATAACAATAATTAAGACAATTTTTGTTGAGTGATAATAATTGTTGTAATAACAATTATTACGTGTTTTATATGCCTAATAAGACACTTATACAATAAATAATAATTTTTGTTAGTAATACTAAGCTAAAAATGTTGAAAAACTAAATGCGGTGTAAATACTGCAGCGCGCCCGCTCATTATATTCCATATAGAGCGCCCGCCGGAGGGTTAAAATACCAAGGTAAGACATTAATTATGTTACAGTTTGCAATATTCCAGGTGCTGCAGTTATTTCAAAAGTTAACCTGGAGTAAGTAAAAGTCCTACACGTGTTTCCAAAACTAAAAATTCTTGAGATTGTGCACTCACTTCAAGTTGCTCATAAGCAGTGAAACACTTATTATCAGAGACACATGAGAAAATGTTATTAGAACGCGGCAAGACATAATTATCTTCATCCAGCACCAAATTCAAAGTTTCCTGGACATCAACGCACTTTCTGACATCTGAAGAATTCTTCTTTGGGGCAATGACAATGCTACCAGCCCAATAACTGAAACTTATTTCTTTTACAATCCTAGCATCTGCTGTTTTTATTAATATTAAAGTTTTTACTGCTAAATTCGCCTACAATTGTAGACCATTGAACTCTATAACTAAAACTACTGCCAAAGCATTAAATAAAGTGGCTATTTGAAATATATTTTCGGGAAATATATTAGTAAAATGAAGCTGAAACTTAAGGGTTTGCAAAACACTCTTCTTGCGACGTTTTCTCTACATAACCCGTATTTGTTCTTGGCCTAAATGTTACCAATTTTGACGTTCCAAATCGAGAGTTTGACGCTCTAATAGGAGAAATCCCCAAATGTATTCTGTAAATGCCTATAACTTTTTTTCTTTTAACTTACAAATCTAGATTCTGGTACATAGTTTACTTTTATAATATAAATAGGCGTCATAAATTTGGTTGCCATAACTTTGTTATTTCTTAAGATATAAAAATTTTCGGGGAAAACTGGGTCGATTTTTCTGGCTAACGAACTTATCCCAGCCACTTCCTGTACTTACCCATTTTGATCAAAATCGGCCTATTATTTTTGAGTTATCAGTGTGATACATATAATATATATATATATATATATATATATATATATATATATATATATATATATATATATATATATATATATATATATATATATATATATATAAATTGAAACTGACTCCAGATATGTGTTTTAGGGTGTCTAGTTCACGCTCATTTAAAGAATTTTGTTCAAAAGTCGCGAAGAAAATTCACTAAAATACAACCCGTTCAAATATATCCAGACGATCAAGTTATTTTGAATTATAAAAACCTTGAAGTAAGTATTAGTAATGCATCAGTACCACGTAATGTAAATTAAATTTATTGGTCCCGAAGATCTGGCATTGCTTTCTTCGGAATAAGAAATTTCCATTTAAACCGAAGTTTTTACACGCATTAGAACAAAATAACAATGAATGAATGTTGGAATATTGCTTTGGGATTGACGAAAATTATTTTAATGACAGTAATTTTCTGAATAATATTCTGTATACAGAGGAGACTACTTATACAACAAATGGTGTATCATAGCAAAATTGCCGCCACTGGTCTGCAGAGAGACCACACATCGTTATTATTGCAGTCTTAGAAAATTAATGTATGGTGTAGAATATTAAGATTAAATGCTGATCGATTGTTACAGTTTCTAAACAATGAACTTTGGGATGGATTACATGAGCTTCCAATTCAAGTGCGACAGGATGTACGTTTTCAGCTAGGTGGAGCATAATTCATAATTCATAATACAATAGTAGTCAGACAATGGCGAAATCAAAACTTTTAACGAAGGTGGATAGGTCGGAATTGTCCTTTAACCTTTCTGACCACCTAGATCTCCCGACCCAATTCCTCTCGATTTTTATTTATGGAGAAATGTTAGAGCAAAAGTGCAAAACCGGGCCAAAAATTTTCAAAAACTTCTTGACAGAATAACTCAAGCTTGTCGGCAGGTTACACCAGCTGAATTACGTAGAGCAGTAAATAACAATATAAAAGAGTTGAAAATTGAGTAATATTAAATGGCGATTTGGTAGAGAAAACCGTTATTTAACCTGAAATGTTATAATTATTTTCTTGTGTTTCTTGTTTATTTCTTTTAAATTTTTTAGCTGAAATTAATTAGCTTGAATATTTTTACAGGTACTTTTTTGTTTTCAACCAGATTTGTGATTTTAGGTGATGCCGAACAACTTTTTTTCATTTTTTGAAAAAAAATCCTTAATAATCTTTTTACACTTTTTGCGATAGTTGTTGAACACATCAGACTAGTTATTTAATAAGGCTAAAATGTAGTTTACCTATTACAAGAAGCTTCACAAGTTTCCCACACACAATAAACTTTTTTTTCAGATTCGCTTAAAAATCGAAAAGCTATTTTGGTGTTACCATTTCAAGTGAAACACACTGTATTTGTTACATGGATGCGATGTAATCGTGTTTGCTAGGTCACAACCATAAGAAAAATTATCTAATTATATAATGATTATTAGTGTGATGATGATCATAATGATTATGAGTCGTTTTATTGCCCACTACCTATAACATTCAATTATAATTTGCCATGAGACTACCAGGAACTCTCTGGTAAACACAAATGTAGAGGGAGTATTTAGTAGTGACGGCATTTAGTTCTAATTCTTCAGCATAATTGTAGTTTTTTCCCATGTATGCAGATTAACTCTCAGCATCTGTGACCATTCCCTCGTTAGTTTCGCATGCATAACTGTAGGGTTGATAGGATTTCCAGTTTTCAACAACATATTGAACAACGTGCTCTCTTAGATCTTGGGTAGTAATAGACACTGAGTTTGGCAAACACGAATGTAGAAGGAGTATTTAGTATCGACTGCACTTAGTTCTAATTCTCCAGCATAAGTGCAGTTTTTTCCCATGTATGCAGCATAACTCTCAGCATCTGTGAGCATTCCCTCCTTAGTTTCGTATGCAGAACTGTAGGGTTGATAGGATTTCCCGTTTTTGACCACATATTGAACAACCAGCTGTCTTAGATCTTGGAGATTAATACACACTCCAGTTTTTGAAAGCTGGTGTAGCAGGCTGAAAGGAAAAAACAATTTCCATCTCCAAACACACGAATGATACGAAATCTCTTATCTTGAGCGAGAAAATTATCCTCTATATATGACTTTCGCGTTTGTAGCTCGATGTCCTGCTTTGCACCTGTTCTTTTCCCCCATCTCTGTAATAACACCAAAGCGTTGCAGGCATCTTTTCCAGAAACCAATAACCAAAAGGGGTTGTCTTCTGCTATTCCGTACCAGTATGCCAGTCTTCCTGTTAAGTAATTGTATACTTTAATGTCCTGAGAAAACTTCTTTAATAATATTCTTTTAACTTTTTCTCAGTTCCGTACTTTACCACTTCCCTTCGTAAAGGGACTGGGTGAATAAATACTCCAGTCAAAGCTAACAGTTAACTTGCTGCGTGAAAGAAGCAGTTTCCATTCTCAGGTGTCTTTTTCTTTTAAAATTTAACATTCCCAGAGCTTAGAAATATATCTCACCTATTCACTTTTTACTGATCTTTCAAATTTATTTACCTAATAAAATATTAATATACCCAAAATATGGAGGTGTTTATTAAAATAAATCGTCGAATAATCGTTAAAATATTAATGGAAATAGCCGTCAAATTATGCAGGTAAGTAGTATGGATAAGCGGGTTCTGGAACACTTTAGGCGTAGGCGTTGACATATATGACAGATCTGTCAAATCTGTCAACTGTCAACTATCATTTGTCGAGTCTGTCACCTGTCATGTGTCAATTCAAGCCGCCTATCTTGGCACCAACCTGTCACTGTCAAAGAAAAGAAAAAGAAAAAGCAAACTTAAAAAATAGAATCACGTCAAGCCGTTATCGTAAATTCTCTGAAAGGTGTCGCTACCGTATGATTCATAGCATACGCATAGACCTTACGGGGGCACGACGGGTGCGGGAACTGGGGCTTCGGTCTGGCGTGGTCCGAGGCAGGGGTGAAGTGGGAGCTTCTGCTTCAGGACCGGCAGCGACGTGGTGTTGAGCTCAGTTTATGTTTGATTTGTTATGTAGTCGAATATATCGATGAAATAAACAATTTTATTAAACAATAAAGGATAAAATGTAAGCTCTGAATATAATCGTAGTCGTATATAGACTAAAACTGTTTTAGTATTGTTGTAGTGCATTGGAATCGCTTTGTACGTCCATTTAGCCTCTGAACTTATTATTTATCAAATAAAAACTAATCCTCTCTGACAACGACAGACACAAGCTATTTTAGTTTACTAATTGAACGAACTTAAAAGAAGCAACATGTGGATGGGGTACGTGAATTACAGTGAACCAACTGATTTAAAAAGTGCTGTGGAAAATTTACACTTACAATTTAACGACATTGCATTTGATGCTGAGTATGAATCAGTATATGGAATGGGCAGGTACATGTCAGAGTCCGAATGTAGAAAGCGTTATCTTTTATACAATTATGCCGCTGAATTATGCAGTATATTTTTGAATTGTAATAGTAAGATGTCAATGGATTTTTTTTGTACCACTCTAAGAAGATGCGGTTTGGCTAAGTATTTGGATGTAGTTGAACCTTTTTTATCAGAAGAGGATAAAAAACTGTTAAAGTCTGCAGAAGAAATTGAATGTGATAATGAAGAAGAAAATGAAATGGATTCAAGCAGTAGTAATAAATAAAGAAACATTTTATTGTAAGAGAAATGTATTTAGTTACCTTATACATGTATCATTGTTAAGAATAGAGGCAAAGTTTTTTTTGATTTTGTTTAACTCTCATTACTTCTATCCCTCTGAATTAAAAATTATTCTTTGTTTCTTTTTACAGTCGTTAAGTGTCAGTGTGTATAAATAAATAAAACACAAAGTAATCAGATAACTTTTTTTATTGATTACTTATCACTTTAATTATTTTGTAAATATCCTGTCTTTAACAAAAGGATAAATTTTATTCCTAAATATATAAAATGTGGTGAAAATTGAGTATATAAATAGTATGATGTCCAGTATCTGCTGTGTATCATCATTATTGTAAGTTACAGTTGTGGAATTTTGTTTTGATAGGTCACCTGTGTGTGAAAAACAATTCCTTGTTGTTTTTACTGCGTCTGTATTTTCATAGTCTTTTTGAGTAATAAAAGTTTCATTTAAAACTTGTTTCCACTGAGTTTAGCCGTAACTTCTATTTGAGTGTATGAATCTGAGTTTATATTTCAGAATGCTAATGTCATTCTTAGGAATGTTAGATGTTTGTAAAGTTGGTATACCATCTTGTATCAATGGAATCAGCTCTACCCACTTATGCGGCCAGGTATTATTTTCTGTATTGAAACATGCGTACGCTTTTACCACTTCAGATTGATGATACACTATAAAATTATTTTTACCTAAAACAACAAATATAAGAATAGTTGTTTTCAGTAGAGCCATTTTTTAAATACTGATTTTTTATCTTTAATTACCTAACTTTTATTAAAAAGTTCAACCTAATAAGGAAAGGTTTCGCTGTAAATAAAATGATGATATTCACGATTCGAGATTTTCAGCTTCGAACGAAGTTGACATTGTTGATGAAGTTATATTTTCAGAAATATTACTTGAAATAGAAGATACATCGTACACTGGTAATGTTTCACTTGATGTTAGTAATTTGAAAACCAATTTAATTTGCACTGTTTCATTGGTAGGTAACTGAATATTGAATTTCATTCGTGCTACTTTATCGGGTTCTGTTAGCTGTATTGCAACTGGAGCAGGTGAAGCAATGGACTGCTTACCTCAGAACATGTCTTAGTTTTTACTGGTATAACCCATGCAAACTTTGAAAAAGCATCAATGACTGTTAGTAAATAACGGTATCCGTCATTTTCAGTGGAGTATTTTCCCATTTCAGTTAGATCTGCTTGCCAAAGGTCGTTGATGTCCTTTAAGATAACCACACGTCGTTTGAAGTTTCGACGTGCTGGTCTATGCAATTCATTTACTAAATCTTGCTTTTTTTTTATATGTCAACAACACACCACGAGGGCTTACAGCCTAAATACTATCGTACCGTGGGTGTTGACAAGGAGGAAAGATGCAGCTTGTTAATTCTGGACTTGAAGGTTTGGAGGTTCGGAGGAGAAGGAAAAACATGTGCCGGCAAGGAATTCCACAACTTGGAAGTCCTCGGGACAAAAGAGCGGGCATAACAAGATGTTCTATGTCTGGTGACCTGGACATTAAAAGGGTGCATTCGCTCTGTTCCCCTGGTAGATCTGCTGGGGGCAGCAGGTGGGGGAATTATGGAGGAAAGCTCCTCTGAGCAGTGCCCGTGCAGATATCTATAAAAGAGAGAGAGGTCACCAACAGCACGTCGGTGGGCAAGGGATGGAAGCCTTTGGGTGAGGGTAGGGTCACCGATGAGACGTATAGCCCTCTTTTGAATGGAGTCCAGGATAGCGAGTGTAGAAGCGGCAGCTGCACCCCAGATGTGGGAGCAGTATTCGAGGTTTGGCCTTATTTGTGAAGTGTATAAGGTATAGAGATTAGTTGGTGAAAAGTATTTGCGAGCCCGGAAGAGGAAACCCAATTTCTTAGCAGCCGCTTCTGCAATTGATGTAACATGTTGGTGCCAATTAAGATTTCGATCCACAGAAATGCCAACAAGAGAGAAGGACTCATTACTTTGAATAACTTCGTTGTTCATTGTGATGGGTCTAGGGCTGCTGTATCTCTTGTGAGAAAGAAAGCAAGACTTAGTTTTGGTGGGGTTGAATTGTACAAGATTTCTACTTCCCCAGTCTAATATTTTTTGGAGGTCCACGGAGACAGAACCCTCCATGAGTCTGCGATCCTCATCTAATTGGGCTAAAGAGACAGGCTTAGAATATTGTATATTTGAGTGGAGGGTGCTGTCGTCCGCGTAACTGTGAACTGGGTTGGATGTGCTAGAGAGGAGGTCATTGATGTGGAGAAGAAACAAAGTAGGGGCTAAAGCTGAACCTTGAGGAACTCCTGCATTAATTGGATACAGTTTAGAGAAATGGCCATCCACAACAACAGATATGCTCCTGTTGGAGAGGAAATTTGCTGTCCAGGTACAAAGTTTTGGTGGTAGGCCATAGGCCGGAAGTTTATTAAGCAGCGCTGCGTGCCAGACCTGGTCGAATGCTTTGGATATGTCTAGAGCAACAATCTGGGATTCACCGTGTTGTTCCATAGACTTGTTCCAAGAATGGGTGACAAAGGAAAGGAGGTCGGCAGGCGATCTGCGCTGACGGAATCCACACTGCCTGTCGTGGATTAGACTGTGTTTTTCAAGGAATTTTAGTAGTTCGGTGTTTATATACTTTTCCATCACTTTAGAGATGACTGAAAGGAGAGAAATAGGCCTGTAGTTGCTAGGAAGCGCTTTGGATTCTTTTTTGGGGATGGGTTGTACTCGAGCAGTTTTCCAGTTACTAGGGAATATGCCTTTATTGTAAGATATCTGAAACAGACGAGTCAGGACAGGAGCAAGTTCTGGTGCGCATTTTTTGAGAACAATTGCTGGGATCTCGTCAAGGCCAGAGGCTTTCCTGGTATTAAGAAAAGAGAGCATCTTTCGTACCTTTTTAGTTTTGAAAATGATATCAGTCATTTTATGCGCGACATTGGGGACTGTTGGTGGTTGAACATTTGGAGGTGGGTTGAGAGTAGAATTTCCGGCGAACAACGAAGCAAAAAGTTCAGCCTTGCCCAGGGCGGTAGAAACAATTTCATCCCCTGCGACAAGAGGTGGGAACGTGCTCTTACTCATCTTATCGAAACTGTTATTAAGCAACCATTAAACGTTTAGTAATATAATTGCATTGCTTTTCTGCAAAGTGTCTTCTTTTGTTGTTTCCCTTGTAGATGCTGAAAATAACTTCTGACTGATGTTTCTGCCTTATCTTAAAGGTTTCTTTTTAAAGATAGATTAATTCCAACAGGCTACACTACTTTTTTCTCAGAAATGGTATTCTTAAATTGATCAAACTCTTTCTGTATTTTATTCAATGTATTATTTAGATTAAAAATTTTTTGACGCATCTCATTTTTAACTAAACTTATTGGATTAACTTTATCATCAAGATACTGTTTGTTAACTGAATCTTTCGGTGCTGATGGACTTTGTAAATTACATATACGTCTGTTCTGTATATCAAGATTACCGTCTGTAGTTAAAGAAAAACCTAAATTGCGAAGAAACGAATCACCAACACGATCTGAATTAATTCGTTCAGAAGAGGAGGAACGTCCGAATTTATCATAGTCATTTTAGTTATGTTAAAGAAAATGATGTTTTCTTTTTATATAATAATTTTTGCTTCTTTTAGCTCTTCTAGAATGGAAATAATCTCATTATTATGATTAGTATGACCTGCTTGCTGTGATGTTATTAGTAGTTTTAGTCTTTTCACTAATTCGTTGGGATCATCCCAGTAAACATAATCAGTCTTATCTGATAAAGATTTCATTAATCCCTTTCCCACGAACGCTAATCTTTGCTGCTTTAAAATTTTTGTGATTATCTTATATTTAACACTCTTACTTCCAGCGTGCTGTTGGGATTAACAAAATTTCGGTGAAGTAAATTTGCAATGTTTAAAATTTGAAAATAGTTTGATTTATCACTAACAGTACATTAATCTAACGAAGTTTTTTTTTTAAAAAAGCAGGCTTATTAATCCAGGCGTCGATTCATACACTTGTCCATTTATGTAAATATTATTATCTTTAACTGCAAAAGGTACATTTCCAATTTTCCACTGATTCTCGTTTTCATTGAAATAAGGTGCATATTTCTGATCAAAATCTTTCTGTTTTATATTCAACGAATTTATCAACAATCCTGTTTCATCCTGTGGAGTGAACTGCTTATCCTCGCAGCCGGATGATTCGATATCTGGCTGTGTTAACTAACTCTCTTCGTTTAGCTGTGATTCGGGATATTCCGATGCGAATGATTCAAACTTAAGTTCATTTTCACTGATTTTCCTCTTTTTTACTGGTGGTACAGCTGCCAGTTTCTTTAGAGGAGTTGTAATTGTTTGAAAATTTTGCTCTAGTTGTGCGAAATCATCTATTTTTTCAGCTTTCAGAGAGTCATATTTTTTTCTAATTATATTTTGTGTTTTTATGATATCACCCACTATTTCTTCATTCATGGTTATTTAGTTAGGTGCCTTAATTAATATAAAATATAATGTAGCTTTACAGATATAGGTTCTTTAACAGCTTAATAAACAGCTTGAACAGCCTCTTTAACCGCTTTTATCAGCATCCAAACAGCTCAATCAGAGTTTCAGAACAGCGTTGTTGACTGTATAATCTTGTCTGTCTATTGAACAGATATAGAGTGAATATGAACCCGGATAGCGCTAATATTTATAGTATAATGTATGTATCAACCCCTTTTCTATATCGACCATTTTCTAACGTACAATCTTTATTAATGACTAAAAACCCATGTTCGTCTTTCCAACATTCTGAACATATTTGTCTAAACGTTTCAAAAGATACATCTGTATTTACATGATCATCATATATGTGTTTTTAATTAAGCCTGTCCTGTTTAAAAATTACTAACACATTAGCATTATCACGTATTAAGTGTTTTGGTATACGTGTGTAAGTTTGACCTAAGTAAAAACTGTCACTAGCTTTATGTCGTCCCATACAAAAATAAAATCTTATATGATCTTGTTTCTCACAAGCAATATCATTAAACACAAATATCGAATTACGTTTAACCTTTTCAAGCGACAACACAGCATTATTTTCTGTAAAAGTATAGTAACCTATGCATTTTATGTCAGAAAGCAACCTTTTTAGACATAAATATTAAGGTTGATATAAGTAAATGTAAACGTTTTCAAACTTCAATCCATTGGGATGTTCTAGTAGAGATATAAGTAAATTAGTCTTTCCGCAATTTGACGGACCAACAATTATGGCTCGTATACTATTAGGTAATAGTTTACTATGTTTGAAATGATTTTTACAGTTATGATTAAAATCAATGTTTCTAACTGATAACTCATCATGTTGACGAATCAGTCTCATTTTAACGACTGGGTAAACCTATAAAAGAAAATGCTTTTAAACTATACGTTTAGTTCACAGAACTTATTATTATAAATAACATTGACATACTATGTTAATCATCAGAAGTCCTTTAACCAGTGGAAGGTTAACTTCAAGAGGTTCGGGTTTAATTAACACAGTTATAAATAAATTACCATTTGAGATTCATTTGCCAGGAGGTTATCAGTTTTGCGGACCAGGCACAAAACTTAAAGACCGATTAGCAAGAGGTAAACTTGGTATGATTCCTTTAAATAGCGCATACAGAGAACATGATATAGCGTACTCTAAAACAAACAATTTATCAACAAGAAATAAAGCTGGTCTTGTGTTAGCCGATAAAGCTTGGCAGAGAGTAAAAGATAGATTCAAAATACGGTAAGGGAATAAACGCATGGTTTGCAACAAAGGTCATAAAAGCCAAAGCTAAAATTGGTATGGGTGTAAAGTTAAAGAAAAGGAAACCCAATAAGAAAATCAAACAAAATATTCTGAATCATCTTATATCGAAAGCTAGAGCTGATGTTAAATCTAAAAAACCTCAAAGTGTAAAAAGTGCTATTCGAATAGCTTTCGCGGCAGCTAAAACGGGTATCAAAGGAAAACAAATTATTCCCCCGCGGATGCGGATAATTCCGATTCAAAAAACTGGAGGTGTACTTCCTTTTCTTGTTGCATTATTTGCAGGCTTATCTGCGATTGGAACATTATCTGGGGGAGCTGCAGCTATCGCAAAAGCCATCAATGATGCAAAAGATGCTCGCAAGCAACTTGTTGAAAGCGAGAGGCATAATAAGAAAATGAAAATAATCGTAATGGGAAAAGGATTGTTTCTTAAACCATATCGAAAAGGTCTTGGTTTGTATTTAAAGCCAACAAACTTGTAAAAGTGCTACCCAGCAGACCTTTCAATGAACTCGATTTGTATAAATTTGCAAAAGACATTCCCAATTTTAGAGGAGTATTCATGTTAAATGCCTGTAAAATCGAAGGAAACAGAATGTGGCATTGTTAACTTGGATAAATCAAACGGTTCAGGGACACACTGGGTAGCGTATTATAAGAATCGCAATAGAATCATTTATTTTGATAGTTATGGTAATCTTCCACCCCTCAAAGAACTTATAGCTTATTTAGGAAACAACATTATATATAATTATAATAGATATCAAAACAATGATTCTATAATTCGCGGTCATTTATGTTTGAACTTTTTATATGAAAATGCTAATAATTAAAGCCATGTCGTTACTTGTCTATTTAGTTTTATTGAAACATTCAGTATGTCAAGAATATTAGAATTTACTGGAAATGATTATGTTTTAACTGCAAATTATTTTCCACCATTACCAGTACCTACTGCTTATGAATGCGGTCTAGTCAGTTTATATAAATATAATTCGATAACAAACTTAAATCAGAGCAACAATTTATTTCATGTCGGAAGTGAAGTTATTGAGCTATCAGAAGGTTCTTACGAAATAAATGATATTGTGAATTACATAACAGCTAAATTAAAGCAAACAAGTAGTAAACCAATGGTTAAAACACAATCTAATAGTAACACATTAAAAACAGAAATTAAATCTACTGCTCCAATTTACTTTAACCGTGAACGAACAATTGGTAAATTGTTTGGTTTTAGTAAATGTAAAATAACTCCAGACGTAAAAGTTGAATCTGACTTACCTGTAAACATAAATAAAGTTAACAGTATTCGTGTTGAATGTAATATAGTGACTGATTCGTATGTGAATAATAAACTTGTTCATACAATTCACGAGTTCTCACCTAATGTTTCACCAGGATATAAAATAAACGAGGTTCCAACGAATATAATCTACCCACCTGTTAACGTTAATTAAATACATTCAGTTGTTGCCCAATTAGTAGATCAAGATGGAGATTTAATTAATTTTCGAAAAAAAAAATAACAGTAAGATTACATTTACGACCTCTTAACTGGAATGATGGAAACAAACACTTTAAGTAAGTAAAGTTTTCTTAGAATGCATTAATTCATAGATGAGTGTCAGAGGATTAAGATCGGTGTGCAGCTGAAAGCGTTAGTCTTTTTAATTTTTGTAGTGAAATTAAACAATTTATAGAGAATGTTAGTTTACGACATTAATAATAAAAGTAATAAATATACACAGTCATCGTACAAAAAATTCAGTTCTCATATCGAATTGACAGATACAACAACAAAGCGGAAGAACACAAAATCTTTAACTCAAGAAAATAAAGAATTTCTTAAATCACTTGGAATTACTTTACAAAATGAGTGATGTATTAAATATAACTGAAATGGCTCGATATGATGAGTCGATAGCAAACAAGTCATATCATACGTATTCTCCATTTGTTGGATCATTCGATATTAATGATATAATTAGAATTTGCATCCAAAATCAGGATTTAATTTTGTTACCATGCAAAAGTGTTCTTATTGTTGAAGGCTTACTTTTAAATAAGAAAGAGACAGCTGACGATGCACTTAAATTTGCAAATAATTGTTTGCTTTTATGTTTGATGAAATACGTTATGAAATAAATGAAATTGAGATTGATAACTGTCGAAATGTGGGAATTAGCACAGCTTTGAAAAATTGTGTGTCACTAAATTCAGTTTTATCTCTAGTCTAAAATTCCATTCCCATCCTCGAAAACTGTTATAAAAGCAGATGTGGATCTGAATGTGGTCAACCAGTCTTCTAATTCAACAGCGAAGTTATAAACATTTCTTATATTCTCATCACTATATAACTGCATAATGAAGAAATAAATTGTAATTGATGTACAGGGGTTTAAAGACTATTCAAATGCATTTATCTGTAAAGGATTAGTTATTCTTTTTAATGTTGTGGAATATTTACGTTTTCTAATTAAACCACCATACGATTTCTCACATAAGTGAACAGAAACAAGCTATTTGGCTACAGAAAAATCATCATGGCCTTGTATGGAATGAAGGATCCTCTAACTTTGAGAGTGTAAGAAGATTTATGATTTCTAATATAGACTTACATAGCAGTATTTTTGTAAAAGGTTCTGAGAAGAAGAAATGGATAATTTCAATTCTTAATAAGGATTCACATATAATCAATGTTGACGATCTTGGATGCAGCAGTTTGGAGAATCTAAAAAGGGACTATCCATTCACAAATAGATGCTCATCACATAGTGGTTGTTGTGCACTGGAAAATGCATTTTTAATTAAGTATTATATTAGCAATAAATAGTTGTATGTAATTTTACTAGAGATTTTCAAATAAAACACATAAAAATTAAAATGAGCAGTTTTATTTACTTTGTTACTTCTTTTCAGTACAGTTTCAAGCATAAGTCGTTAACATATTATTTTTAATAAATCCTTAACATCTAAATTACATAGAGATATTTTAGCTACATTTCGCGCGTAAATATAATGTATTTTGAACCTAAAAATTAACATATTACTATAAAAAATATGTTTAAATACAAACGATAAAAGTAATAAATTAATCAGTTTTATTATAAACTTTCATCTTTAATTTTATAATGACCCCAGTCATAAATGAGCAGTTTTATTTACTTTGTTACTTCTTTTCAGTACAGTTTCAAGCATAAGTCGTTAACATATTATTTTTAATAAATCCTTAACATCTAAATTACATAGAGATATTTTAACTACATTTCGCGCGTAAATATAATGTATTTTGAACCTAAAAATTAACATATTACTATAAAAAATATGTTTTAATACAAACAATAAAAGTAATAAATTAATCAGTTTTATTATAAACTTTCATCTTTAATTTTATAATGACCCCAGGCATAAGTATACTCCATCATTTCTAATAAATCTCTTATCATCTAAATAATTTAGCGAAATTTTATTTATATTTTGTGTGTAAACTTCATGAATATTTGATCTGAAAACAAACATATTACTATAAAACATTCTATTTTTATACAAACACTCTGTATAATCGCTTAAACTTAGTCAATCTACACCTGTCTTTTTAAAATTCCCTTTGATTTCTTTGTAACTTTGTCATCAATTACATCTATCAAATAGATCTTACATCTTAAACCTATAAATTCTCTCATAATCTTTCCGTTATTCTCATCTTTCATTAAGCTACTTTTTTATTTAGAAGTGGAATATTATATTGATTACTAGGATCATATTAAGATATGTCAAAGTGTTCTGCAATGTCATCTGTTATATCAGAATAGAAATCTTTAGTTAAAATATAATAAATAAATGAATCTGTATCCATATAATCAAGCAATAAATTTTTACCATATTTAGGTTCCATATAATCGTAATGGAAATTGTACATTATCCATTTTGATAGTTCCAAAACAGTAAAACCAAGGTATATTGGTTTGTTGTAAACTGTTTTCACTCTACTTAATTGAATACCTAACCTGTCGGTAGTGAATTGAGTTGCACTCTGAAAATTTGGTTTCGCTATTAAGGCTCGAGAACCTAATCTACGCCCAGAGCTTTCCCATTGTGTAACAATCCTTACATCTTTACGTTTGTCAACGTTTTCCATTGTTTTACCATAAACAGAATTATTTTTAGACTTGAAATAATTTTTTTCAAACACCTTTTTTGCTATAGTACGATAGTGAGTATTTAGTTTGATATATTTTTCTAGCCATCTGGCTTGTTTAAATTGACCCTATGAATTTTTGTTAATTTTAAATGATGTCGTAAACATTGTTGGAGATTTCTATAATGGATGACGTAGTTTTTTTTTTACTATTAAAATCTGTTATTAATTTAGGCAGTTTTGAAACTGGGCTACACTTATTTTCGGGACAAAATTATAAGTCATTATGATCATCATGCAGTTCTTTTGGATATTCTAAGTCAACTTCAAATATGTAACCAATTTCTTAATTTCCTTCAATAGCCATTATATCTATATCTTCGATTTTTTCAACCCATTTAAATCCTCCATAAAGGAGGGATTCGGACTCAACCCAGCCGTATAAATTATTTACATCTAGATAAATTAAATAGCTTGAATCTTTAGTTTCATCATAATCTTTCATATATTTATTATTTTTCACAGAATGACGATGCGAACACTGATTAATACCACCTCTGATACCCTTTTGAATAAAAGAATACATGCTAAAATCTGTCAAAAGTTCTAGTTCAATACCTGTGTATTTTAGCGTAGCATCCCACGATAATCCTGGAGAAGTATAATATTGACAAGGATCTAACGAATATATACTATAACAAATTTTTTTATAATTCTCAAAAATATCTGTTAACAATAGAACGTCTGTGATAAGATACATTTTCAAATATTCCCATAAACTAGAACATCGAAAATGTTTCCAAACCATCTTAGCGTGGCTATAGTCATCATCTGAACATTGTGAATTTGTCAGTGAACTATTAAAATAAGATTGAGTTGGCAAAGCGGTTTCATCTAGTTTTTCCCATGAGTCTATATATACTCATAAGGGAGAACGCCTTTTCCAGTAATTAGTTTCAATTGTTCGTCATTTTTTTAAATCGTTCTTACACTTTCAAAGTTTTCTATTGATAAATTATTTGCTAATTTTGCTAAACTAGACTCCATAAATCCAGCGGAGTCGAGAAAACGCAATTCTAAAGTTTCCTTTGAATCAACAAATATACGTTTAGATAAAGAAACGTATGTTTCCTTATTCAGTTGAATTAAAGTTATTTCACCTTCTATCCGATTTAATGATTTTACGAATAGGTGACAGTCATACCCTGAAAAGTTTTGAAAGATAGGAAAAAACGTCAAAGTCCTGTTCCTTTAGTTGCAATCATTATGAGCGGGACCTCTATATTTACCCGTTAAATGGCAATGGTCAGCTACTCTGTCAGTATCTAAACACTTTTTACATATCCAACATTCTTTGGATTCTGTTTGAAATTTACGTTGATCATTATTTAGAGGAATAATATGTTTTGGTTTCATTATAATTATATATTGGTATTATATCTTGAGAAAGAGTTGGAATAAATTTTGAAGGTGAATCTTTACCCTTATACACTCGTAGTTTATTTAATGTATTATCGTATGAACATTTAATGTAATACGGAAATGCACATGGCACATGTTGCTGCATATCTGTAGTTGATGAACCAAGAGGATTTGGAATACACGTATAGATGTTCTGTAAAATGCATTCAAAGTCGCTGTAAATTACGAACGGCAATTGTACCCCACGTTCATATTTTTCAAATTGTAATATAGACTTTTCAGGTGATGGCATTACAGTAACAATTTTATTACATTCTAACTTATTTAAAATACTGACTGCTAAAATGCAACAGCATTTACAAATGAATATTTGTTTTTTACTGAGTGTCATCTGATGACTTACTAATCTTGATATGTTTTTAATCCATACGTAATGAGATTTTCCATCATTTTGTAAAAGCAATAAATTAATGTGAATAATTTTTTCCTGTTTTGTTCAATAAAATGGTCCTATGATTTCATCACCTTCTAAACCAAATACATTTACACTTATATCTTTATTAAGCTTTTCAAACATCGATATGTCACTAGGATTTAATGTAAATCTAAGTTCACTGAAATCAAATTTTTTATCATTTTTCAAAGTAATAATGTCTGCGGTAATGTTTTGAATTTCATAAGACGATACTCTATTCGGTAATTTACTACAATCGATAGTTTGTAAAGGAGATATGACGGCCCATTTAAAACAATATTCATCAACATTTTTAACGTTAACACTAGCCTTTTTTAACAAAATATTTTTCGGTAGTGGTATATAATTTGATCCTCTAATAGGTTTATATTTATTGATATTAATCTCCAAATGAAGTAAGGCAACTAATGCCCAACCACCATTCCTCTCTTGAAATTCATCCATTTTAGTCAAAATTTGATTATTTAGTGTAGAATAAACTTGATAAAGTTCTTTATTTAATGCGATGGACATTTTAGATTGAAAAGATTTTATCGAAAACTCTTGGTCGTTTTCAGTGAACTTTACTTAGTCGGCAAATAGCTCTAAATTAAATTTAATTGCAATATGTTTCTGAATATATTTAACTATTTCTGGTTTAACTAATTCCTCAGCTAATTTTAAGAATTTAAGAGGGTCTAAGCAAGAGTGATCTTTATTCTCGGATATAAAAGTTTCGATACGACGCTTGAAACTACTCTTTACTACCTATAAATAACATATGTTACAAACTTAAATATATCAAACAAATAATGAAGTATAAATACCTTTAGTGATTCTGTATGTGGAACTGATGCCTTTGCTTTGTGACTATTTGTCCTTATATGATATTGCCATTCATTGAAAGGAATTTCAACCAAACTGTCTTCGCACATTTTTGAAGCCTTTGTTCTACTAGTTGACTGGACAATCTTCGTACTTACAGTAGTAGTCTTAGCGATACTTTTAGAAACCTTATGTGCTTTATGTGATTCAAGATGAAGTTTCTGATGATTGGAAAGGTTATCCCGACGCATGGACTTATTACACACAGGACATTGTACTTTGCCTAGATTACTGTGAACCGTACGTTCGTGTCTTCGAAAATCGGTTAACCGTGTGAATAGTCTACCGCAAATATGACAAAGACTCACATAGCAGCGTCTGAATACTGAAGAACTTTCTGGACATGTTGATTTCTGCAAAAAAAGTACTTTTTTGTATCCTTTTCTATTTCAGTGAGGTTGCTGTTTACTATCTTATTCTAATATATGGCCACAACTGGTTTTTCTGTTCCTTTTGTGGCTACCAAGCGGCCACAAATGATACAGTGGTATTCAATCCTGTTCCTTTAGTGGCTACTGCAAATTTAGATATTCATAGGTTATAAATATTCTAGAAAGTACTGCAATAACGCACTTATATCTATAGAAAAGTAAACGAAACCTTTCCCAGATACTTATGACCTAAAATTTAAGAAAAATATGCTTAGTACTTACCTTGCGTTTCTTAAGAAATCTGCTAAGAAATGATCTGCTCTCACAACCCTCTCTGAATATGAACTAGTTTTAAACAAATGGCAAATACGTTGAAGACACAGAATGCGCAAGCGCCAACGGAAAGGCATCAGTGAAACTAGCATTCTATTGGTTATTTGTTATTTCAAAGTTAAATAGCAAATATGAGAGAATGTTTTCATGGGTGGCCAGAACAGGCACAGTGGCCAGAACCCGTGCATTTACCCTAAAGTCCCAAACTCACAACTGACAGCTATCCTCTTAACTTTAACATACCACTCATTTATCTGTTCACTCGTCTGTTTCAAATCATCAAATTCCACTCGTCTCCTGAATACGGAGACTTTTGGTTTGAATTGCTGCGACAACAGGTCAGTTACTTCATTGAAAGTTTTATCTTTCCGCTTGTCTGGATCACAAATGTTCTTCAGAATCTTGTAAACGTCTATGCCTATTGCCGTTAGTGGTACAGCTACCTTTTTAACTTCGTCTTCGTAACCGTTGGCTAAAAAGTATTGTGCCAGACCTTCGATGAATATTTCCAAATAATCTTCGAAGTCACTGATTGTGAACGAATTCATGCTGGCAATATTGCCTGTATTAATTGCAGTGACCGACCTCGTCTCTTGATCACTCATTTTTCTTTGTTTTCTCTTGTCGCCAATTTGTAATGTTTCGAAATAAAAGGAAACTGCATTGAACAAAACTATATATTTACAATGTTTCACTCGTACAACGATTAGAAACTTAGAATTTAGAATATAGCATGCAAGTAGACATTTTGTACTTTTGTACCACATTGACATATTGACACTTCTGACAAATGACATTTCCACAGAACCCTTACTCTATGTTTACCTACGACAATATACTACACTAGTACGCGCACATTTGATGAATTCTTTCGAAAGTGTTACCATCGATATCTCTATTATCAAAAAATTTTGCTTTCTAACTCGTTTTTAGAAAAATGCCCAAAACTCAATATTCTATGAAGCTAAAGAGCAAAATTTTGCTGTAGGTGGAAACTTGTATTACAAATTTTATTAAAGTTATACAGAAGATTTCCAGAAGGAAACAATTCCTATTTAGAAAGTATCTGCTAAATTATAACCGTAGCAGTCATTTTTCCTTATTAATCGCCAATATGATTTCGTTATAGTCAACCTAATGAAATCAATATCAACAATAAAAAAATATAATTTCAGACTCAAAGGTGACAAACTTATTTAGGCGTTTTAAACATAAATGAGATCTTGTTGAAAACGTATGAAATCTGTGCACTATTGTTTCTGTCAAAATAAAACATTAAAAAACCATACATTCATCGTGCTGGATTCGATCGCGTAACCCACTGCTTAGGAGGCAAGTGCGGAGCCCCCTGCACTATCTAGACACGCGTCAACTTGCTACGTTTTTTTAAACGTAGACAAATCAGCGGGAAGGATCAACAAATCAACCGCAGAGAAACGAACAACTATCCATCGACGAGAGACACTCTATGGCTCTTCGTCAGTCATAATATTTCTATTATAATTATTACTATTATTACTGTTCGAGTGTCGAACACGTTAGGTGACAGTGACAGCGAGGATATATCATAAGTTATCTTTATCTTTTGATTTATGTTTAATAAATAAAGGTCTAAAACAGCAGCAAACTATTATTAACGGGAATTTCATCAAAAGAAAAAGATGTCAATTAAACTATTACAAAGATAACGTGATTTTTAAAACGTATAATCTGATCACTGATGAATAATAACTTGTAAATACCATAGTAAATTATTAAAATTTTCTAGCCTCTTTTTTTTTATTGTTTCAAATTAGATATTAAATAACATATATACAAAAATAAAAATAGTGTTACCCGTTAGCAGACTGCGACGGTTTAGATTCAAGATAACCAGAATAATTCTTTATATTATTATCACATTTATGCAAAATAAGTATAATATGTTAAAATGTTTTAAAATCAACAGGTTATTAAATACAAGGTAAACGAGTGATTGAAATGATGTCACCTGGGTGCACAGAACATTGGTGTGTAATTTTCTGAAGGTAAACTGTGAAGGATGGCCCTTGAAGACAGATTACTTTAGATGGAATTGGTCACTTGGACACTGTGTTAGCGCTCAACGGCAGTTTGCAGTATAATTCCCAACCAAGAAGACACACCAAACTCAATAACAGACTATTCGGGTAGTTTACATAAACTGTATAAAGTTAAAAGGACGGAGTGAACGAATGAGGTAACGAAAGAGCCCTAAAAGACAATATCCAGTATTAAATGTATGCTTGCAAGAAATTTACAATAATAATGACTTACCCGTAGCTTACGAGGCTCTGTATTTTCAAGTGTTTCTTCGATTAATCCCAACAAAGGATATTCCAACCAAAAACCGGTCTGGAATTAACTAAATAGACAAGAGCTTAATCCGATCTAAATCGAGACCATTAAAATTGTCTAACAAAGCACTTGCACTATTGCAGAAGAAATCGCCAGTGAAAAGAATGAAATGGAATTAAAATGTTAACTTTAAGAAAACAGAATTTAATTTTATTTATTTTTTGTACACTGATAAGTGAATAGGCGAGATAAAAATGTTCTGAATTTTACATGATTTAAATATATAAAACATTCAACATTTTTAATGAGCGGAAAAGAAATTAACATTGAAAAAGATGGAAAATACCCCCTAAAGTCTGGCATGAAATTAGGTATGACAAATATGTCACTGTCGGATTTTCAAAAATGTAAACAACAGAAAATGTAGGTTAAACTTATTCAAAAGGTGTTTGCATGATTTAAAGTGACTATGTGTTGGTGGCATATATTTTATGAAGTCAAAATTAGAAATTTATATAAGAAAAGGTTTGGAAATGCACAACCGTAAGTTCTTTTAAAATCTTATTATATATATATATATATATATATATATATATATATATATATATATATATATATATATATATATAAACACCACAAGACGGAAACATTTACATTCCTCTTTTTAAATGCAGTTTTTAGCCGTGACAACTCCCCCTCTTCCTGGTAAAGGGTAAATCTCTGATTTGCCGATGAGACTAGGCTTATAGCAAAAAGCAAAGTAATTAATTATTGAAAAGTGTTATATACATACACACACACACACACACACACACACACACATATATATATATATATATATATATATATATATATATATATATATATATATATATATATATATATATATATATATATATATATATATATATATATATATATATATATATATATATATATATATATATATATATATGGCCTAAGACATCCTTCTTGTTATTATGACACATCCTTCTTGTTATTATGATGGAGGATGTTATACTACGTTTTTTTTATTTATTTTTTTTATTTTTAGGTAACACCGTCTTGATTTGCAGGCTTTAGGTCCTGCACGTGCCAGGTTGCTATGGACATACCATTCTCGTCTGCCAGTTCGTATGTCCAGCTGCTAAGCTTCTTCTTGATCGTGAATGGCCCAGTGAATTTTGGACACAGTTTGGCAGAGATCCCTTTTGTTGCATCAGACAAGACTTTGTTTTTCCGGAACACTTTATCTCCCACCTGAAATTGAAGAGGTCTTCGCCGAAGATTGTATCCTTTTCGGCTGTGTTCTTGTGCCTTTTCAAGCTTTAACTTCACAGTAGTATAAAGTTTCCGGAATCCAGCCAGACGTTGTTCAGTGTTGGCACTATAGTCTGTCTGATGAGGGTCTGCTATCATTAATTTATGTTCGGTGCCACTTCCAATATACTGTCTGCCGAAGTTTATAAAAAAAGGTGTTTGACCCGTTACTTCACTTTTTGACGTTCTGATAGCACAGCCGATCTGTGCTAGATTTACATCCCATGTTCGATGATTGTCGGATATATAACAAGTTATCATAGTCTTAACGGTCTTGTTATATCGTTCGGCAGGATCAGCACGAGGATAATATTGTGGAGTAAAGATGATCCTTGTCTGGTATTTTTGGCACATATCCTGAAAATTTCTGCTTCTCATTTGTGGGCCATTGTCACAAATCAAGTACTGCGGGACACCATACACACAGAAAACATCTTTTTCTATGTAGTTGGTCAAGCTCTGGACAGTCGCTGTTCGCAGGGGCTGAAGCAAGACATACTTGCTGAAATAGTCGCATACCACCAGTAGGTACTTATATCCTTTCTTGCTTCGTGGGAATGGACCCATGAAGTCGACACTCACCACTTGCCAAGGTCTCTGAATCTCAGGTCGGGTTCCCATATGACCGGCAGGCGGCTTCTGCTCTGGTTTACACTTGGCACACGTACTGCAATTCCGCACATAACGAGCAACATCTGCTCTCATTTTTGGCCAAGTGTAGAATTGCCGTATTCTCCAATAGGTCTTGTAAGTACCAACGTGACCTGAGGTGGGAGATGCATGGTACTGGTGGAGTAAGACAGATCTTTTGTCTCGGGGCACAACTACCTTCCAGTAGTCTGCCTCAGTCGATAGTTGCGGGACTTCACAGCGTACATACATATATAATAAGTCATTCTCGACTCTCCACTGTGGGTATTTAAGTGGTTTATCGAGAACACTTTTTCTTGTCCGAAGATACCATTGATCAGAAGTTTGCGACAACCCTTCTAATGAATGATGATGTTGTATGGCGTCTACGGAGTAAGGCACGGCACAGGAAAGACAGTCCGGGACCACATTTTCTTTGCCCTTACGGTGAATAATAGTGAAATCGTACGGCTGTAGTCTAATAGCCCAACGAACTAGTCAGCCTGTCGGAGTCAATCTAGCGGAGCGATTCGTACCACAGAAAACTGTGGTACGAATCTCCGGTACCAACTTGCTACCCCCAGAAAACGTCGTACTTCCGTTACTGTTTTTGGCGTTGGAATTTGTAAAATGGCATTAACTTTTTCGATATCAACATGTAGGCCTTGAGCATCCACTACATATCCCAAGTAACGCAGAGATGGTTTACAAAAATAGCATTTTTCCTTGCTAAGAGTTAATCCTGCACTAGTCAGTCGTTCAAATACTTTGGCGAGGATTTACAGGTGGGTATCGAAGTCTGGACTGATTACAATAATATCGTCTAGGTATACGAAGACGAACGGTTCCAGATCCATGCCTATGGTTTGGTCTACCAGTCGCTGGAATGTAGCTGGAGCGTTGGTAAGACCGAAGGGCATGCGCTGAGACTGGTAAAGACCACGGCCAGGGACAGTAAACGCTGTTAGCTCCCTTGAAGACTCATTGACTGGAACTTGGTGGTAGGCTGATCTAATGTCAAGTGAGCTTATATACCGAGCACCACGAAGCCTGTCCAGAATACTGGAGATATAAGGAATCGAGTAGGCGTCTTTCTTGGTCCGTTTGTTTAGTTGCCGATAGTCGACACAAAACCGATGTGTACCATCTTTCTTTGGCACTAACAGTATCGGAGAAGACCAACTGCTCCGTGAAGGTTCTATGATATCTTGTTCCAGCATTTTGCATAGCTCGAGGTCAATGAGCTTCTGATTGTGGGGCGAAACAGGATAGTACCTCTGCTTAACTGGCGATGTACCCGGTTCCAGGATGATTTCATGCTCCAAAACATTGGTAAACCCAAGACCGCTGCCCATATTGGAAAATTTGCTCGTCACTAGCTGGTGAAGCTGATGACGTTGTAGTGCTGTCAGAGAATCTTCTGCTTGGACTGAGTTGATAACATCTGAGTTGGTTCCGAAGTGCCAGTCGTTATTTCTTAGGTCAGGGACGACATCCATCTCCAACCAAAAGTCCATGCCCAGGATTAAATCACTCGACAGTGTGGGTACAGCTAAAATGTCGAGAACCTTGACTCTACCCATGAGACAAATTGGTGTTTTCATCACTCCAAGAGCCATACAGGCGTCTCCACTAGCAACCGTACACACCGTCCCCTTTGAGTTGTCCAGGCAAAGGCAAAGTTTGAGAAGAATATCTATGCCTCTTTTACCAACCAGAGTTGCCGTACTTCCTGAGTCTAATAGACCAGGCATGGGAAAACCTAAGATTGATACGTGGAGGTAAGGTCTTTGGTCACCTTGGGCGTGTCCTACCACAAAGCGCACTAAAGCCTTTTGCTGGTAATAGGCAACTGAATAGTCGGGATTGGCCTTGGAACTGCTGCGAGTCGCCAATCGGCCTTTTAGTGACTCGGTCTCAGGTTTCCCGAACACGTAGGACAATTCCCCTCTGTCATCCCGGGTCTCCCACATTTTGCACAGCCTGGTCTAGGAATACTCCTACATTCGGATCGGTAATGTCCAGGCTTTCTGCATCTCCAGCAGATTACATTTCCGCTCTTTGGGGGTAGGGTCTGATTCGAAAGCAGAATTTTTTACTTTAGCTGGTCGCTTATAGGCAAGGTCTGGTTAGTAGATAGGGAGGCACCTGGGACCATCCCCTCCACTTTTTTCTGCGCATGCGCGATGACGTCACGCGCATGCGTATGACGTTGACAGTTGACAGCTGACCTGTCATGTTTGACAGCTGTCAAATGTCATCTGACATGTAACAGGTGACAGCTGTCTATGTCATCTGACAGCTGACAGCTGTCAACGTCAGTTGTCACCGCCGACAGCTGACCTGTCATGTGTCATATCTGATGACGTCAAATGTTCCAAGATGGCAACCTGTCATGTTGTTCCATAGACAGCCGCAACCCGGGTTAGGTCTCTATGTGTGTCATTAACTGTCTTATGTCACATCTGACCTGATGACGTCAAATGTCCAAAGATGGCAACCTGTCATGATGTTCCATAGATAGCCACAACCCCAGGTTAGGTCTCTATGTGTGTGTCATTAACTGTCTTATGTCACATCTGTCTGTTGCTGACGTCAAACGTTCCATAGATAGCCACAATCCAGGTTATGTTTCTATGTGTGTGTGTCAACTGTCTTATGTCACATATGTCTGTTGCTGACGTCAAACGTTCCAAGATGGCCACAACTCCAGGTTAGGTCTCCATGTGTTTGTCGAATACCAGCTGTCAGATTGTTTGTTAAGGTTATGTTCGTATACAGGCTGATTACCCGTCATCCGATTGTTTATTAAGGTTATGTTCGTACACATGCCGATTACCAATCATCTGATTGTTTATTAAGGTTATGTTTGTATTTGTTATGTCGTCAACGTGCTATCTGAATGTTTGTTTGTTAAGGTTATGTTCGTACACACACACAGCTGTCTGTTGTTTATTGTATTGGTAAGATGTGTTGTATTGAAGTTGTTAGGATATTTCGTTTTTTGGCGGGAAATTTGAATTTTATCGAAAATTACCGTCTGTTATGTTCATAGTTTAGCTCGCCTCAGAAGGGAACATTCTGGTGTAAATTGGTAAAGTGGGGAGAATGTTCCCTTATAAGGCGAGTTAGGTTATGAACACAATCATTCGGTATAGCCACACATACATATATGATAGAGATATACATAGTCAATTTGAAATATGATTTTGAAAGAAAAGCATTCGCCTGAAATTAGATTTGAACCCACGAACCTCGAATCGACCATATACAGCTTTATTATATACACACCATCGCTATACCAATCATGCTACACAGACTCACAAGATAAAGTTTGTTCGAGGACGTATATATATATATATATATATATATATATATATATATATATATATATATATATATATATATATATATATATATATATATATATATAACAAAACCAGTTGTTGTTTACATATGATAATTTAAACGTGTTTATCAGGCTGGAGTGTGTGTGTGGGTGGTATCTCTATTACATTCCAATTTTAACATAATAGGAACTTTAATTTTAAAAACATTGGTAAATAGATCTATAGTAAAATAGATTTAAACACGTTCCAATACATATGTATATCAAATTCTAAAAACAAAACGTTTAAGTAAACTATTAAATCAATAACAAAACGTATTTACATATATGCAAAACCTGTTTCCTAAAATGGTAAGATAAATGTTATCAGTTTTACGTGGGTGTCCAGTTTGTGTGAGGGTTTTCTATTAGAGTGAATCCAAACAATATTGTGGGGGCGTGTATATATAGGGAGTGATCAAAAATACAAGTAACAAAACTCAATTTAACAACAAACTAACTTTGATATACGAGGATTGTTTAATATAGAGTGGTTTGAAATGAATGTAAACAGACTGTTGATATATGAATATATAAAGGGGTTAATCAAAATGCAACAAAATAAAAATAAAACAACTGATTTGCATACAATAAAAATTTATTAGGATTAATTAAGTTGTACATATTGATACATAAATAACATACTATTATTACATAATGGCTCTAACGATGCCCGTTAGAGGTTTATATTCCATTACACTGTCATGAATAACCAAACAATAAACACGCGTATTCTTAGGGAAGTTCGCGTGACTCATAAACTCAGCCTTAATGTCCACCGTTGAAGACTTGATTGACTCGTTCTGGTGCTGACAGTCAATCACAAATAGAGCTCGGTCTTTAAACTCGTCATAATTCAAGATAGGCTCCGACATGTTTTTATAACAGAAGCTTTTTTGAAAATCTGTATACATGTGATAGGCTTCTGCATATTTAGATTTCTCAAAATCCATATTCATAGATTCATAAGGGTAGCATTCTGAATTTAGAAACACTCGGAGATCCAACATACCAATGTTATCGAAATAGTCTGGCCTCTTCTTCACGTTGTCCTTACGATCTGTTTGAAATGCTATAATCACATATCGAGGTCTTTCCAAGTTGGTTGCAGTTTTAACAGCCCACACACTCTGTTGATATCTCTGAGTGCTGGTAACTCATATATGTCCCATTTGCGGTATGCGAGAAATATAGATGTGTCTTTTGCTATTTTATCCATTAGTTCTAATTTCATTTTATCATTGGGAAAGACATGTTTTACCTTTAAAAACATATTGGTTACGGTAATTTTTGCTCGTGCCGTACCCGTTCTGTAATAGCCGTTGGAATCGTTTCGAACTCTTGTAAAGCGGAAAGTATGTTTGCCACAGAGAACTCCTTTGAAATGATGAAAGAAACTGAAGAGGAACCAAACAGGTATGAGCATGTGAAACTTGTTATCATTTAAGGTGATGTGCTCAGACGACACATTCAGTCCGGCATTGCTAAGAGATTGGGCTTCATTCTTACTGAACGATAGCAGACTTTTGATGATTGTTGTGGTGTATGGGTCTCGCACTCGTTCCACTTCCTTGTTATTTAACTCATAGGTCATTGATTCAAACAGAGCTGCTCCTCCATTATTTGACAGATAACAAGCACCAGTGGCATTTTGGACGGCTACAGGTTCCAGAGCACCTTCGATTATTAGAGCTGACTCGGCCAGACATACGAACGCATCTTGTTGGTTGATGGCTATTTCAATTTCATCGCTGTTACCAAACGATTTAGTTGGTGAATAGTAAGAGCGCAGTTCTTCTCGATCGATGGCATCATCAAACACGGGGTCTTTGAATATTTCTAGTTTTGACGACATGATAACCCAGGCTTTTCAGGAACTCAATATTATCGGGACGAAGCGTACCCTTTGACGTGTATGACTCAACTGAATTTGTTTTGGTAGATGAACTTGCTTTTATATCCTTAAAGACCAACATACTAAGCAACTTTTATAAGTTTCAAGCGAACAGACACCTCTTCACCTTGAAAGTTGACAGGAACTGAATCTTGGTCGACGATGTCGATGCTTATATTGGAAATCTCTTGCTTGTTCACCGGTAAGTAAATTAAATTTTTAGGTTCTATGTCGATTGCGTAGCCAGGATCAACCATCGGAGCAAACTCATACAGCGTATGTGAGGGTTGTCCGTTATAATAAGAACCAGACACAATATTGGTTTCTATGCGAATCTGTCTAACATCCACTATTTCAACAGGTAAATCAGATTCATAAAAGATGTCCGGTTGAAGAACTTGTTTTGAAAAGCCCAACATTCGCCCAATCGAACCATCAAATTCAAAACTGACATTTGTATAACACTTTAATTTACATTTGATGGTGTTCGGATTAGGTCTCAGAATCAGAGCCTGTTGCTTTTGTTCGTGTGTTGCTGTAGCACCAAGAAGTTCATTTTGAAGTAACTCTTCCAAGTGTGTTATTTCATAAGCACCGGTGGGTATCGTGATGGTTCGTCAACCGGTTCCTTCTTTTACATGAAATTTGTTTTTACCTTCATAGATGTTGGGTATGTTGTTGTAGGTGTGAAAGCCTATCAAAGCAACAGCATAACTACCATCCAAAAGAATTGGTGGATGGTAGTCTGACGACAGATGGGAGCTGCGGTCTTTCAACACAAAGGTGTGCGCCATGACTGATACACACAGGTTACTGTTTGAATCTTTTATTGCAAAAATTTCAAACACAAATGACCACAATTAGTTGTGTTATATGTTTGATACACATCATGATTATACAGTATGGAATAGTCTTTAAGGTAGCGTTGCAGCTCTACAGGAGGCTTCAAGTTTCCAAACGAGTCAAAGTACTCAACGATGTCACCGCATTTCCTCACAGCGACCCAATGACTGCCTGGCTCCTTGTGTGTTTGCAAATTCATGATGAACAATTCATTTTTACGTTGTCCATTGCGAGGTAACTCGTCTCGCATGTATACACCTCTAAAATATGGGATTTTCATTTTACCAGCAAACTTGACAAGATCTACATTTGTCAGAGGTCTTGCTGGTAAACACTTTAGTTTTTTGGATTTTGCAGATACAACCGATAACCGGAGCGCTGTTTCTTGAGATATATGCCTTTGCCCAGTCTCTTGCATTTTGGCTTAAATTTCAAGCCACTCCCTCTCCTGCCCATCGCGATTGCTTCCATTGTTTTGTTGTGCCGTTCTTCCTCCTCCAGTTTCTGTTTCGCAGACTTGGCATCGTTCACGGCTTTGGCAATACCTGCAGCACCACCACCCAGAGCTCCTAGTGCTGACAGCCCACCAAATATCAGAGGCAACAGCGGAAGGAAGCCTCCGCTTTTAGGTATTGGAATAACTCGAGGTTTCTGCACATTCTTACGCCCACCAATGTTTCTAACGATTGTATGAGCTATATCAAACACGTCGTTCTCTGTTGGAATAAGGTTTCTATCTTTTATAACTTCCTCAATCAGACTTATTATGTTTTTAAAGGGAACCTTCTTCTTTGGCTTCGAGTTGATTACATAAAGCCCCTCATCAAGTTTTCTGTTAACTTTCATGGTGTTTGTAACGCCCGCAACGTTTCAGCAAAACCTGTATCCGTCTTTGTTAATAACAACCCTCACTCTGTGACACCAACATGCATACTGACTGGGTGTCTCACATGCATTCATATATATACACACCCAAAAAAAAATAGTTTAGTTTAAGTTAAGATGCGTACCAGCAAACAGGCTTCTGCCTTACCCATTACAAATATAGACGATGTTGTTACGGACACAGCTCAACAACAACTGAGGCATGGTCCTCTCTTTCCAAACACCGTTCGCTGTATCATATGTGGTCCGAGTGGGTGTGGTAAAACTAATGTCATGCTGAGTTTGTTGTTTGAAGCAAACGGTTTAAAATTTGATAACGTGTATGTGTATTCAAAGTCTCTGTATCAACCGAAATACAAAATGTTAAAGGAGGTGTTGAATGCAACAAAAGGTGTTGGTTACTATCCTTATCGAGAAAACGATGAAATATTAGATCCGGAAGATGCCAAGGACAACTCTGTGTTTATATTTGACGATGTAGCTTGTGACAAACAAGATAAAATAAGAGCATACTTCAGTATGAGCAGACATAAGAATATTGATTCATTCTATCTCTGTCAAACATATACACGAATACCCAAACATCTGGTACGTGACAACACCAATGTTATTGTGTTATTCAAGCAAGATGAAACCAATTTAAAACACGTGTACGACGATCATGTAACCACCGATATGGACTTTAAACAATTTAAAACTATCTGCCACCAATGCTAGAAAGATAATAAGTATGGTGTGTTGGTGATTGTGAAGGAAAACGATGTACACAAAGGTCGATATAGAAAAGGATTCGATAGATATATATTATTCTAACAAACAATGATAGACAGGACAGTCAGCTGTCTAACACAGCTGTCTAACACAGCTGTCTAACACAGCTGTCTAACACAGCTGTCTAACCAGCTGTCTAACACAGCTGTCTAACACAGCTGTCTAACACAGCTGTCTAACACAGCTGTCTAACACAGCTGTCTAACACAGCTGTATAACACAGCTGTATAACACAGCTGTCTAACACAGCTGTCTAACACAGCTGTCTAACAAGACAGACGGATATCGTGATAAATAAGACATGTACCATGACGGAGTCAGTATATGTTAAACCACCACACAACCTGTATCGCTCAAACAAATGATTAGACCAGCTGGTAATACCGACCAGTTGTAGCACAATAGAAGTGCTGGGTAAGGAAGAGCGAAAAGTTAAGAAAAGGATTTTACAACTTGCTGACAATATTCGAAAAAAACATTTAATGCTTAAACTTAACAGAGCTGAGAATGATGATGCTCTGCAACGTTTATATAAACCAATTGTTGAGCCGCTAAGTGAAATATCTAAAAACACATCAGCACTGCAGCAGCAGCAGCCGCCGCAACCACCACAGGCTGAACAAATCAAAGACGAAGTCGATATACCAGAAACGAAACCTCAAGTAGAGTTCCTGAAAGACCATGAAGTTTTTGAAGCTGAACCAAGGGAAGAGGTTGAGGAGACAAGTTCCGATGAGGATATCTTAAAATTTGAAGAGCTTGAGACAGACCTACAAACTGTCACATCCAACCCAGCATATCAAGAATTTTTGGAGCAATATCCTGAACGAGTTCGATATTATGTAGACAAGTATTTTACTGAACCACCAAGGCTCGCTACCATTGATCAAACGTATGGTGCTCGCTACGCTAAAGATCCCCGTAGCTGGAGTCTTGGTAACAAACACTTAGACTTTACTGATGCTGAGATTCAACTGGGCCAAAGGAGATACCCGCAAACACAAGGTTTGCTAGAATTGTTATTTATGAAAAGACCCCGGGGGTATACTTATGACGATCTTCAACACTATAGAGATATTCTAGAAGCAACTAGTGTTCATAAAATGAACTATGATCCTAACGCCCGAACCAAGGTTTGTTCCTCTGAAAAGTATCTGACTCTAATAAAACCAGTGATAAATCCACGAGGTCGTAGATCCTCAACTCCTCAAGGTTTTGGTTACACATATGAGGAAGACGATGACGACAGCAACGACATACATCTGAACAAAAAACAAAAGACTGAACTTAAAACTCAGAGTGATAATAGCAGCGATAGCAACGGCATTAGCCCTAACAACATCAGCACCAACAACTATATGATGACTCATAACAACGAAATTCAGTCAATCTTGGAAGAACTAAGAGAAGCTAGTGTTATCACCTAGTAAACCCACAGCCATGAAGAGGCACCAACGACAACAACAACAGCACCAACGCAACACTGAACCATCTAATGTTAATAATTCTATAAATGTATTCCAACAAACGGGCAAGAGTTTACATACTTGTACTTAGAATCAAATTTTGTTAATTCTTATTAAATTTCTAAATCTAAAATTACTTAATTTTTAAAATTTTATACTGCGAATAACTTTAAATTAAATTATTTAAATTTAATAAAATTCATACATAAATTTACATGTAAAATAAATTAAATAGAAAATTTTTAAGCTTAAATTAAACTTTTCAAACAAGAAATAATTAATTAGACTTTAAGCAACCCTTACCTAGCTGAAAATTCTTTACTTAATTAATATATTAAATAAATAATATTTAATAATTATTCCCCAATAATTATTATTATAAAAACTTTTAAAATTAAATTTAATTTAAAATTAATTATTTAGTAAATTTAAAATTCCCCTTTTAATATTTACTATACAATATAATTTTTATAAATTATTTAATATTAAAATATAAATTCCCCAATTTATAAATTTTATTAAATAATTAATTTAAATAAAATATTTTTATTAAAATTATTTTTAAAAATATATTTTTAACTTAAAATTAATTAACTTTTTTCCCAGCATTTATTTTTAAATTTTAAAAATTTTAATTTTTTTTTCAAAATCTTATTTTTTTAACAAACGAAAATTTTCTCAGACTCATTTTTAACCCCCACAAAATAATATTTATATTATAAGTTTTTAACTTTATAAACATAAATTTAATTTATAGACTTATGATATATATAAATTATTAAAATAAATATTAAACAATTAATCTTAATTAACTTAATTAATAATCTTAATTAATATAAATTTAAATTCTTAATAATTTATCCATTTAATTAATTTAATACTAAAATTAATTAATTTGAAAATTTAAATAATTAATTTATTAATTATTATAATTTAAATTTGAATGAATATAAAAAAGCTTATAGTATGGTTATTAATTAAGTTTTTTTTTTTCTATAAATATTAATATATTTATAATAAGTATATATATATATATTATATATTTTTAATATTTATAAAAAAATATTAATTAAATATTTATAAATAATTAAAATTAATATTTTAAAGTAAAAAAATTATTTATAATTTAATTTAATATTATTATTATATCTTAATATAATACTTTACTTATATCTTCTAATTAGAGATTTCTTTTTCTTTTTCTCAAGCTATATTTAATCATTTTATTTAATCTTGCATTAATATCTCTATTTATTATATTGTAATATACTATTTCTATATATATAAATATTTTATATATATATATATATATATATATAAATATCTATAGTTCGCTAATTCATTAAATTTTAATATTAATAAAAAAACATTTGTTTAAAAAAAAAAAATTACCTAATTTGAATAAAATTCCCTCAAGTTAACTATTTTTTGTTACTTTTTTTGAAAAAAAAACGAATGCACGAAAATGCAAAAAAATTACAATTTTTTAAATTTTGAAAATCTTATTCTTAAAGTCTATCAACATTTTTTTTTGTCATAAAAGTATAAGATGCCTGATAAAAAGGACTATTTTGATTATGTATATTATACTCTTGTTATATTTAATAGAATCAAACTATTTCCTTAAGTATCAAAAACTTTAGTACATCATATACTAATATATATATATACAAGGAGAAAAATGTCAAAATTACAGTGATAAGAATTTTAATATTAGTTAACAAATTTGGTCTTATATTGGAATGAGTTCTCTAATAATGGTAGATGGATACTAGTGGCAGATGCACGAGTGTTATTGGTAGAAATGCTGAAAAAGAAACACGCTGAACCAAATTTTTGAAGTGACATTTTATAAAAATATTTTGGCAGTTTAGTTTGGAACATAAAATGAAATTGTGTTAACTGCAAGCACAAGCTTATGCTTATTTGTGGAACATACTGTAAAATTTAAATCAATAAACATACTATACTATACTATATATCAAAAAGATAAGCTAATCAAGCTAATGGGTTCATACCTCATATATAAAGGTTTTAACCCTTTTCTTTTTAATTAAATTTTATAAATTAATATTTTTAATTTCATTACTAATTGGATCTTTAATATCAATCTCCTCATATTCATGATTAGGGATATGAATAGGCTTAGAAATTAATATAATTTCCATTATTCCTTTATTTTCTAAATTAAAAAATATATACTCATCTGAATCTTCAATTAAATATTTCTTAACACAAGCTTTAGCTTCTATAATAATTCTATTTAGAATTATTTTTATTTCTATAAACTATAACTTTATTAATTCTAATTTTAATAAAACTTTAATTATTATTATAAATTCTTCTTTACTTACAAAAATAGGAGCCGCCCCATTCCATTTTTGATTCCCCGAAGTAATAGAAGGACTTAGATGAATAAACTGTTTTATTTTATTAACATGACAAAAAATTGCCCCTATAATTTTAATTATGTATACCTCAAATATGTCTATATTTTTCTTACTAGTTATTTTAATATGTATACTAATTAGAGGAATTTTAGGATTTAATCAAATTAGTATTCGAAAAATTTTAACTTTTTCATCAATTAATCATATCGGATGAATATTAGCAGCTTTAATTTTTTCAAAAATTATTTGATTAATTAATTTTACAATTTATTCATTAATTACATTAAATTTAGTGTATATATTTAGAAAAATAAAAATTTATTTTGTTAACCAATTAATTTCAATAATAAATTTTAATCCTTTAATAAAAATATTCTTAATATTAAACTTTTTTTCTTTAGGAGGACTCCCCCCCTTCCTAGGATTTATTCCAAAGTGATTAATTATTAATGAATTAACTTTTAACAATTATCATTTATTAAGATTTTTAATAATTATATTAACTTTAATTACTTTATATTTTTATATACGAATTTCATTTAGTAGAATAATTATTAATCATAATTCTCCCCAATTTTCAATTGAAAAAATTAATAATTTTTATTTAATCAATTTTAATTTATTAATTATTTCATCAATATTATTAATACCCTTAATTTTTAACTACTTTTAAGGATTTAAGTTAAACCTAAACTACCAACCTTCAAAGCTGGAAATAGAGGCTCTCTAAGCCTTAGAGAGATCCTTTACTTACATAAATAAACATTTCATTTAAAATCTAAAAAATTAAATTCACCTTTAAATTTGCAATTTAAAATCATAATTGAATATTTAGATTGATAAAAGAATTTAAATTCGTAAGTAAATTTACAATTTACTGCTTAATCTCAGCCATTTTATCTAAACGAATAAGTGATTATTTTCAACAAACCATAAGGACATTGGAACTTTATATTTTATTTTTGGCGCTTGAGCTGGAATAGTAGGAACATCTCTAAGTTTATCAATTCGGTCTGAATTAGGAACTCCGGGAACATTAATTGGTAATGATCAAATTTATTATGTTATTGTTACTGCTCATGCATTTATCATAATTTTTTTTATAGTTATACCTATTATAATTGGTGGTTTTGGAAATTGATTAGTTCCTTTAATATTAGGAGCTCCAGATATAGCTTTTCCTCGAATAAATAATATAAGTTTCTGATTATTACCCCCTTCTTTAACATTACTCTTAATAAGAAGAATAGTAGAAAATGGTGCAGGAACTGGATGAACAGTTTATCCTCCTTTATCTTCTAATATTGCTCATGGCATCATCTGTAGATTTAGCTATTTTTAGTCTACATCTTGCAGGAATTTCTTCAATTTTAGGAGCAGTAAATTTTATTACTACAGTAATTAATATACGTCCAGTAGGGATATCCCTTGATCGAATACCTTTATTTGTATGAGCAGTAGCAATTACAGCTTTACTTTTACTACTTTCTCTTCCTGTCTTAGCAGGAGCAATTACTATACTTTTAACTGATCGAAATTTAAATACCTCTTTTTTTGATCCTGCAGGTGGGGGTGATCCAATTTTATATCAACATTTATTTTGATTTTTTGGTCACCCAGAAGTTTATATTTTAATTCTACCAGGCTTTGGAATAATTTCTCATATTATTAGCCAAGAAAGAGGGAAAAAGGAAGCTTTTGGAACTTTAGGAATGATTTATGCAATATTAGCTATCGGTTTATTAGGATTTGTAGTTTGAGCTCATCATATATTTACTGTAGGTATAGATGTAGATACTCGTGCTTATTTTACATCAGCTACTATAATTATTGCTGTACCAACTGGTATTAAAATCTTTAGTTGATTAGCTACTTTACATGGAACTCAAATAACTTATAGACCTTCAATATTATGAGCCTTAGGATTTGTATTCTTATTTACTGTAGGAGGGTTAACAGGTGTAATTTTAGCTAATTCTTCTATTGATATTGTTCTTCATGATACTTACTATGTAGTTGCACATTTTCATTATGTACTTTCAATAGGTGCAGTTTTTGCTATTATAGCAGGTCTTGTTCATTGATATCCATTATTTACAGGTTTATCTTTAAATTCTCTAATATTAAAAATTCAATTTTTTACTATATTTATTGGAGTAAATTTAACTTTTTTTCCTCAACATTTTTTAGGATTAGCTGGAATACCTCGTCGATATTCTGATTATCCTGATGCTTATACACAATGAAATATTATTTCATCAATTGGTTCAATAATTTCTTTAATTAGAGTTTTAATACTACTTTATATTATTTGAGAAAGATTTATTTTACAACGAAAATCAATTTTTCCCTTAAACATTTCTTCATCTATTGAATGATTTCAATTAACTCCACCTTCTGAACATAGATATTCTGAACTTCCTATTCTTTCATATTTCTAATATGGCAGAATAGTGCAATGGATTTAAACCCCATATATAAAGTCTAAACTTTTTTTAGAACATAGTAACATGAAAAACTTTACTTCTTCAAGATAGAAGATCACCTTTAATAGAACAACTTTCTTTTTTTCATGACCATACTTTATTAGTTTTATTAATTATTACAATTTTAATTAGACAATTAATATTAGGTTTATTTATTAATAAAAATATTAACCGTTATTTACTTGAAGGTCAAATAATTGAACTAATTTGAACTGTTCTTCCTGCTATTACATTAATTTTTATTGCCATACCTTCCTTAAAATTAATTTATATTCTTGATGAAGTAAATAATCCTTCAATCTCTATTAAAACTATAGGTCATCAATGATACTGATCTTATGAATATTCAGATTTTCTTAATATCGAATTTGATTCATATATAATTCCATTGAATGAAATAAACTTATGAAATTTTCGTCTTCTTGATGTAGATAATCGTATTATTATCCCTTTTGAATCTCAAATTCGTATATTAATTTCATCAGCTGATGTTATTCATTCATGAACAATTCCTAGAATAGGAGTTAAAATTGATGCTACTCCTGGACGTTTAAATCAAATCGGATTCACTTCTAAACGAGCAGGATTATTTTATGGCCAATGCTCAGAAATCTGTGGAGCCAATCATAGATTTATACCTATTGTTTTAGAAAGAATTTCTCCTAATTTTTTTCTTAAATGAATTAATAAAATAATTAAATTATCATTAGATATCTTAAAGTAAGAATTGGTCTCTTAAACCATCTAATAATAAATTAACGCCTATTTCTAATGAAAAATTTAGTTAAAATATTATAACATTAGCTTGTCAAGCTAAAATTAGTAAAAACTAATTTTTTATCCCTCAAATATCCCCAATAAATTGAATTATTTTATTTTTTTATTTTACATTCATTTTTTTAATCTTAAACTCTAATAATTATTTTTTTATTAAATATTATTTCTTTACAAAAATTAGAAACTTAAAAATAAAAATTAAAACTTGAAAATGATAATAAATTTATTCTCTTCATTTGACCCTTCTATAACTTTAAATTTAAAAATAAATTGATCAAGATCTTTAATTTGAATTTTTATTATCCCTTCTTTATTTTGATTAATTCCTTCTCGATTAAGATTTTTATGAAATAAAATAATTTTTATTCTTCATAATGAATTTAAAATTTTAATAGGAAAAAATTATGGAAGAACTCTAATTTTTATTAGATTATTATCTTTTATTATAATAAATAACTTCTTAGGATTATTTCCTTATATTTTTACTAGAACAAGTCATATAGTTTTAACTTTAAGATTAGCTCTTCCTTTATGACTTAGTTTTATAATCTTTGGTTGATTTAATAATACAATTCATATATTTGCCCATTTAGTACCACAAGGTACTCCACCAATCCTTATACCATTTATAGTTTGTATTGAAACTATTAGAAACTTAATTCGTCCAGGAACGTTAGCTATTCGATTATCAGCCAATATAATTGCTGGACATTTACTAATAACATTATTAGGTAATACAGGAACACTTTTATCATTATGAATGATTAATTTATTAATTATTACACAAATTCTATTATTAATTTTAGAATCTGCAGTAGCTATAATTCAATCTTATGTATTTGCAGTTTTAAGTACTTTATATTCTAGAGAAGTTATCTATGACAAATAAAAATCACCCTTTTCATTTAGTAGATTATAGACCTTGACCTTTACTAGGAGCTTTTAGTGCAATAACCGTAATAATAGGATTAATTAAATGATTTCATCAATTTGATAACTCTCTTTTATTAATAGGATTTTTTATTATAGTTTTAATTATATATCAATGATGACGTGATATTGTTCGAGAAGGAACTTTTCAAGGACTTCATACCTTTAAAGTTACATTAGGATTACGATGAGGAATAATATTATTTATTACTTCAGAAGTTTTCTTTTTTATTTCTTTTTTTTGAGGATTTTTCCACAGAAGATTGTCTCCTACTATAGAAATTGGAGTAACATGACCTCCTATAGGAATTTCACCTTTTAATCCCATTCAAATCCCTTTACTTAATACTCTTATTCTTCTTACTTCAGGATTAACGGTTACTTGAGCTCACCATTCTTTAATTGAAAATAATTATAATCAAGCACTTCAAGGACTTCTACTAACAGTAATTTTAGGAATTTATTTTTCTATACTTCAAGCTTATGAATATTATGAAGCTTCTTTCTCTATTTCAGATGCTATTTATGGATCTTCATTTTTTATAGCTACAGGATTTCATGGCCTTCATGTTATTATTGGTTCTTCATTTTTATTAATCTGTTTAATTCGTCATTATTTTAATCATTATTCTAACTCTCATCATTTCGGATTTGAAGCAGCAGCTTGATATTGACACTTTGTAGATGTAGTATGATTATTCCTTTATATTTCAATTTACTGATGAGGTAGATATTTATATAGTATAACTATTATTTTTAACTTCCAATTAAAAGATCTATAATATAGTATAAATAATTAAATTAATATTTTTTATTATGTTAATTATTTTTAGTATCACTGTAATTTTAAGCTTCAATTATTTCAAAAAAATCTTTTTCTGATCGAGAAAAAAACTCCCCATTTGAATGTGGATTTGATCCTAAATCATCTGCTCGTAATCCATTTTCATTACACTTTTTCTTAATCGCAATAATCTTTTTAATTTTTGATGTAGAAATTACTTTAATCTTCCCTTTAATTTTAACTTTAAAATTTTCAATAATTAATCTTTATTCAACTATTACTATTTTTTTAATTATAATTCTTCTTCTTGGACTTTATCATGAATGAAAACAAGGAGCATTAAATTGAACAACTTAGGATAATAGTTAAAGTTTTATAACATTTAAGTTTCATTTAAAAATTATTGATATCAATTTATCGTTAATAAGAAGCAAAGCTTGCTTTTAGTTTCGACCTAAAAATTTGATATTTAATTATCCTTATTATTAATTGAAACCAAAACCGAGGTATATCACTGTTAATGATATCAATGAATTAAATTCCAATTAAAGAAATATGTTATTCAAAAATAAGCTTCTAACTTAATTTTTTTGCAGTGAAATTCTGTTTATATTTCTATTTATATAGTTTAAAAAAAAACATTACATTTTCAATGTAAAAATAATTTTTAATTTATAAATATTTAAGAATAAAAATTATTTCCGTAATATCTTCAATATTAAACTCTAAATATAAGCTACTTAAATATCATATTATTAATAAAAAAATTATCCATAATACTATTATTAAAAAATAAATCTTTAAATTATTATCAAATAAAATTTGTGTAAATTGAGAATCTGTTTTAATTTTCATAAATAAATTTTGAGACCCATAAAATTCAGATCAACCTTGATCAATATATTTAATGTATCTTTTAGAAACTAATAATGGAACTGTATTAATTAATAAAGTTGAAATTACTGGTATATTTCATATTAAAGAAAAAAAAAATCTTAATTTTTTAAATTTTTTAGATTTTAAAGAATAACTTAAAGAAAACTTTGAAACTTCTAAACCTATCCAAATTCCAAATATAATAAAAATTAATGTTATTAATTTTATTAATTTTCTTAAACAAATAAAATATATGGAAGAAAATATTAGTCATATTATTATACTTCCACTAAATACTACAAATAAAATTAAACCTATTATACCCTTTAATATAACTAATCTACCTTCTAAAATTGAAGTTAAAGTTAATCTATTTCTTCTTCCTATTATTAAATAATAAGTTAAACGAAATCTATATATTACTGTTAATCCAATCGAAACAAAAAATTATATAAATATATAAATTTAAATAACCTATTGACATTACTTCTACAATTAAATCCTTAGAATAAAATCCTGATAAAAAAGGTACCCCACATAATGATAAATTTCTAATATTTAAAAAAGTACAAGTTACAGGTATAAAATTAATTAAATTTCCTATATAACGAATATCCTGACAATTACTAAAATTATGAATAATATTTCCAGCACATATAAATAATAAAGCCTTAAAAAGAGCATGAATTAATAAATGAAAAAAAGCTAATTCAAAACTTCCTAATCTTAAAATTCTTAATATTAAACCTAACTGACTTAAAGTTGATAAAGCAATAATTTTTTTTAAATCAAACTCAAAATTAGCTCCTAAACCTGATATAAATATTGTTAATCTTGAAATAAACACTAAAAATAATATAATACTTCTATTTAATGAATAATTAAACCGAATAAGTAAATAAACCCCTGCAGTTACTAAAGTCGAAGAATGAACTAATGAAGATACTGGAGTTGGAGCTGCTATAGCTGCAGGAAGTCATGAAGAAAAAGGAATTTGTGCACTTTTAGTTATAGCTGCTGAAACTACTATTAAAGAAATTAACTGTATAATTTTATCATTTTTTGCTACTTCTAAATAAAAAATATAATTTCAACTCCCATAATTTAACATTCAAGCAATTGATATTAATAAAGCTACATCCCCAACACGATTAGATAATGCTGTTAATATTCCAGCTCTAAAAGATTTTAAATTTTGATAATAGATTACTAAACAATAAGAAACTAAGCCTAACCCATCCCATCCTAATAAAATTCTAATTAAATTAGGAGAAATAATTAATAATATTATAGAAACCACAAATAAAACTACTATTAAAATAAATCGTCTTAAATTTAAGTCACCTTGTATATAATCTATTCTATAATAAATTACTATAGAAGAAATAAATAATACAAATCTTATAAATACTAAAGATATTCAATCTAATAATAAAGTTATAACTACTATATTTCTATTTAATCTAAAAAGCCTATATTCACCAAAATAACTTATTATATTTCTATAAACCCCGGAATAAAATTTTCCATGCTGAGTATATGAATATAAATATAAAGAATATACTGCTCTAAAAAATGATATTAATGATAAAAATACTATTGTTAATCATCTTCAAGATACTAATCTATTAATTAGCATAATTTCACCCAACAAATTTAAAGAAGGTGGAGCAGCTATATTCGATGAACAAAGTAAAAATCATCATAAAGATAATCTAGGAATAATATTTAATAAACCCTTATTTAAATAAATTCTTCGAGAATTTAATCGTTCATAAGAAATATTAGAAAGACAAAACAATCCAGATGAACATAAACCATGAGCAATTATTATAATTAAAGACCCACACACTCCTCAACAATTTATTGTTAAAATACCTGATATTACTAACCCTATATGAGCTACAGAAGAATAAGCAATTAAAGACTTTAAATCTCTTTGATTTATACAAATTAAAGAAATAAAAAAACCACCAATTAAAGAAATTATAATAAAATAAATATTAATTTTTAAATTAATTTTTATAAATAAAATTATTAAACGAATTAATCCATACCCCCCTAATTTTAATATAATTCCAGCTAAAATTATTGAACCTGCAATAGGAGCTTCAACATGAGCTTTAGGTAACCATAAATGAACTAAATATATAGGCATTTTAATTAAAAAAACAAAATTTACAAATAAATATAATAAAATACTATCTAATATATAAAATTTTATAAAAAAATAATCTAACCTATAAAATTTATTATAATAATAAAAAATTGAAATCATTATTGGTAAAGAAGCAAATAAAGTATAAAATAATAAATATGTACCAGCTTGAATTCGTTCAGGCTGATACCCCCATCCTATGATTATTAATAATACAGGAATTAAACTAAACTCAAAAAATAAATAAAAAACTATTAAATTTATTGAACTAAAAATTACTATTAAAATTAATATTATTGTTAAATTTAATAATATAAAATATTGTCAATTATTTGATTTTTCATATAATTTTTTTCTAGCCAAAATTATTAATATACAAATTCAAAATCTCAATAAAACTATTAAAAAAGATATTACATCTAGACCAAAAATATAAGAAATATTAATAAATATAAAATTTTGCCTAATTAAATAAAATGAAATAAACAAAATTATAATAAAGTAAAAATTTACTATTCAATATCTTAAAAATCTTAAAGGAATCAATATCAATAAAGATAAAAAAATTCTTATCATAAAATTCTAAAAGTTTGAAAATAATCATTACCGTGAGTTCGAATTATAAAAACTAATAAAGATAATCCTAAAGCTCCTTCACAAACTCTAAATCTAATAAAAATTAAAGAAAAATAATTTTCATATTCATATAAAACAAAATTTAAAAATAATCCTAAAAATAAAGCTAAAACTAAAAATTCTAAACTTAATAATATTAATAATAAATGTTTTCGCTTTATTCTAAAACTTACTAAACCTAAAATAAATAATATAATAAATAAATAATAAATTTCCATTGTTTTAATAATTTAATTCAAAATATTGGTCTTGTAAACCAAAAATAAGTTTATCTTTTAAAACTTCAGAAAAAAGAAATTTCTTATCATTAATCTCCAAAATTAATATTTTAATTAAACTATTTTCTGTATTAAAATTTTAATAATTTCTTCAATTTTTATTTCACTAAGTGTAATTTCATTAATACACCCTATATCTTTAGGATTTATTCTTCTTTCTCAAACTATTCTAATCTCTTTAATTATTAATATAATTACTTATAATTTCTGATTTTCTTACATTTTATTTTTAATTATAATTGAAGGTATACTAATTCTTTTTATTTACATAACTAGAATTGCTTCTAATGAAAAATTTAAATTTTCTAATAATCTACTAATTTTTTATTATTCTTCTATTATATTAATAATAATATCAATTATTATAGATAATTATTTACCTAATACTTTTATAATTAATACTGATATTAATATAATAAACTATAAACATAACTTTAATATTATAATAAATAAATTTATTAGAATACCTAATCTAATAATCTCAATTACTACTATTATTTATCTTTTAATTACTTTAATTGCTGTAGTTAAAATTTCAAATTTAAATCTTGGACCTCTACGTCAAATAAACTAATGAAAACCCCTTTTCGAAAAATATCTCCCATAATAAAAATTGTTAATAACGCTTTAATTGATCTACCTACACCTTCAAATATTTCTTTATTATGAAATTTTGGATCCTTATTAGGTCTTTGCTTAATAATTCAAATTTTAACTGGAATTTTTCTAGCTATACATTACTGTCCTAATGTAGATATAGCTTTTAATAGAGTAACTCATATTTGTCGTGATGTTAATTATGGATGATTAATACGTACTCTTCATGCTAATGGAGCTTCATTTTTTTTTATTTGTTTATATCTACATGTAGGACGAGGAATATATTACAGATCTTATAATTTAAAATTAACATGAATAATAGGAGTTATAATTCTATTTATTACTATAGCAACAGCTTTTCTAGGATATGTACTTCCATGAGGACAAATATCATTTTGAGGAGCTACAGTTATTACTAATTTATTATCAGCAATCCCTTATCTTGGTAATATAATTGTTCAATGAATTTGAGGAGGATTTGCTGTAGATAACGCAACATTAAATCGATTTTTTTCTTTACATTTTCTTTTACCTTTTATTATTTCAGCAATAGTAATAATTCATTTATTATTTTTACACCAAACAGGATCAAACAATCCCTTAGGTACTAATAGAAATTTAGATAAAATTCCTTTCCACCCTTATTTTTCTTTTAAAGATATTTTAGGATTTATTTTTATAACTACTTTACTGATTACATTAACTTTAATTAATCCTTACTATTTAGGAGATCCAGATAATTTTATTTCAGCTAACCCTCTTGTAACACCTATTCATATTCAACCAGAATGATATTTTTTATTTGCTTATGCAATTTTACGTTCAATTCCTAATAAATTAGGTGGAGTAATTGCTTTAGTATTATCAATTGCAATTTTAATTATTTTACCTTTTACTAATACAAAAAATATACAAAGAAACCAATTTTATCCTATTAATAAACTATTATTTTGAATATTTACAGGAATAGTAATTATATTAACTTGAATTGGAGCTCGACCTGTAGAAGACCCCTACATTTTAATTGGTCAAATTCTTACTGTTTTATATTTCATATACTTTTTAGTTAACCCTTTAATATATAAAATTTGAGATAAATTAATTTATTAGTTAATGAACTTGAATAAGTTTATATTTTGAAAATATAAAATAGAAGTTTAAATCTTCTATTAACTTAATACTAAAAATAATTAACTAAAAGATAAGCTTTAAATTTAAAATTTAAAGCTTATCTTATTTATTAATACTAAAAATAATTAACTACAAAATTAAGGTAAAAGAAATTAAACTTACCCCAAAATAAAATAAAAAATAATTTAAAGAAATAGGTAAATACCTTTTTCAAGCTAACCCTATTAATTTATCATAACGATAACGAGGCAATGTACCCCGAACTCAAATTCATAAAAAAGAGACTAATATAATTTTTATAAAAAATATTCAAGAATAAACATCTCCTCCTAAAAATAATATTACACAAACAAAACTTATAAATAAAATTCTTGAATATTCTGCTATAAAAATTAAAGCAAATCCTCCTCTTCTATACTCCACATTAAAACCAGAAACTAATTCTGATTCTCCCTCTGCAAAATCAAATGGTGTACGATTAGTTTCTGCTAAACTTGAAACAATTCATATTAAACATAAAGGCAAAAATAAAAATAATAATCATAGATATTTTTGAAACTTTAAAAATCTTATAAAAATCTAACTTCATAAGAAATTGTTTGAGCAACTGAGCGTAAACCTCCTAATAATGAATAATTTGAATTTGAAGATCAACCTGCAATTATAATAGTATAAACTCCTAATCTTGAAACAATTAAGAAATATAACAAAGAAAATTTAAACCTTAAAAATCCTAAAAAAAAAGGTATTCTTAATCATAAAATTAAAGATAAGAACAAATTTATAATTGGAGAAACATAATATAAATTTAAATTAGATAAATAAGGAAATACTTTTTCTTTAGTAAATAACTTAATTGCATCTCCAAATGGTTGTAAAATTCCTATAAATCCTACTTTATTAGGACCTTTACGAATTTGAATATAACCTAAAATCTTTCGTTCTAATAAAGTTAAAAAAGCTACTCCTACTAATACACAAATAATTAAAATTAATATAGAAATAAATATTATTAATAAATCTAATAAATTCAAGTATTATCTGTAATAAAAATTACATAAAAAGATTCTAAATCTATTGCACTAATCTGCCAAAATAATAATAAAATTCTAATTAAAATTAACTTAACAAATAATTGGTCCTTTCGTACTAAAATATTTTAATAAATTAAAGATAGAAACCAACCTGGCTCACACCGGTTTAAACTCAGATCATGTAAAGTTTTAAAGGTCGAACAGACCTAATCTTTTAGCTTCTACACCAAAATTTAACTTTAATCCAACATCGAGGTCGCAATCTTTTTTTTCGATTGGAACTCTTAAAAAAAATTACGCTGTTATCCCTAAGGTAATTTAATCTTATAATCAAAAATTTTGGATCAATAATTTACTTATATGTATAAATTTATAAAAAAAGTTTTTCTGTCACCCCAACAAAATAATTTAATTTTAATAAATTTTTAAAACTATAAATTTTAATTAAAATTAAAATTATTAAACTCTATAGGGTCTTCTCGTCTTATAAACATATTTAAGCTTTTTTACTTAAAAATAAAATTCTAACTAAATTTAATTTGAGACAGTCATTTTCTCATTCAATCATTCATTCCAGCTTTCAATTAAAAAACTAATTATTATGCTACCTTTGCACGGTCAAAATACCGCGGCCATTTAATTTATCAGTGGGCAGATTAGACCTTAAATTATAATCAAAAGGACATGTTTTTATTAAACAGGTGAAAAATTAATTTGCCGAGTTCCTTAAATTAACCTAACCTAACCTAACCTAATTTTACAACTTGCTGACAATATTCGAAAAAAACATTTCATGCTTAAACTTAACAGAGCTGAGAATGATGATGCTCTGCAACGTTTATATAAACCAATTGTTGAGCCGCTAAGTGAAATATCTAAAAACACAAGTAGAGTTCCTGAAAGACCATGAAGTTTTTGAAGCTGAACCAAGGGAAGAGGTTGAGGAGACAAGTTCCGATGAGGATATCTTAAAATTTGAAGAGCTTGAGACAGACCTACAAACTGTCACATCCAACCCAGCATATCAAGAATTTTTGGAGCAATATCCTGAACGAGTTCGATATTATGTAGACAAGTATTTCTGAACCACCAAGGCTCGCTACCATTGATCAAACGTATGGTGCTCGCTACGCTAAAGATCCCCGTAGCTGGAGTCTTGGTAACAAACACTTAGACTTTACTGATGCTGAGATTCAACTGGGCCAAAGGAGATACCCGCAAACACAAGGTTTGCTAGAATTGTTATTTATGAAAAGACCCCGGGGGTATACTTATGACGATCTTCAACACTATAGAGATATTCTAGAAGCAACTAGTGTTCATAAAATGAACTATGATCTTAACGCCCGAACCAAGGTTTGTTCCTCTGAAAAGTATCTGACTCTAATAAAACCAGTGATAAATCCACGAGGTCGTAAATCCTCAACTCCTCAAGGTTTTGGTTACACATATGAGGAAGACGATGACGACAGCAACGACATACATCTGAACAAAAAACAAAAGACTGAACTTAAAACTCAGAGTGATAATAGCAGCGATAGCAACGGCATTAGCCCTAACAACATCAGCACCAACAACTATATGATGACTCATAACAACGAAATTCAGTCAATCTTGGAAGAACTAAGAGAAGCTAGTGTTATCACCTAGTAAACCCACAGCCATGAAGAGGCACCAACGACAACAACAACAGCACCAACGCAACACTGAACCATCTAATGTTAATAATTCTATAAATGTATTCCAACAAACGGGCAAGAGTTTACATACTTGTACTTAGAATCAAATAAAAGTCTTTGTTAAAATTAATGTGTTTTTATTTTGTAATACAATTAAAAAGTACATCTTAAAGCAATAATATCCTGAACAAACTTATCTTGTGGTACATCGGCTATATGTAGGTTGTTTCTATGTGCTGTAAGGTATTTCACTTCAGTCTTGATTCTGTTAAAGCCCGGGTCTATCTCTGAAAACTAGGTCACCTACCGGAAATGACAACAGATAGCAAGTGTACAGACAGGTTCTAACACGTTAGCTGTCTGTATTTAGCTGTCATATCTGTCAAACATGTTATTCAAATCACGTTTGTCTGTTTGTTTCGTGTGTGAAATTCAAATTTCCCGCTAAAACTGAGTAAAACAGCATGTCTGTCTGTTGTCACACAGATCTGTCAGTTTAAGCAAAGACGTCGAGCTGTCATGACCTATGTGTTATATCCTTTCAAACAACGTGTACAAGCTCAAACAAGACTAGGGTTACACACAAGCACACTTGTTCAGTATGTGTTAAGCTGTGAAACAAGGATGACGTCTCTTGTGGTATGTAAGTATACTTTTGTATTATTTACCAGTCTGTTTGCATTCCAATAACAAATACAAACATAACCTTAATAAACAATCAGATGACTGGTAATCAGCATGTATACGAACATAACCTTAATAAACAATCGGATGGTGGGGTAATCAGCATGCTTATGTCATGCAACACATACATAACCTTAATAAACAATCAGATGACTGGTAATCAGCATGTATACGAACATAACCTTAATAAACAATCAAATGGCGGGTAATTAGCCTGTATACGAACATAACCTTAACAAACAATCAGACAGCAGGTATTCGACAAACACATGGATACCTAACCGGGATTGTGGCTATCTATGGAACGTTTGACGTCAGCAACAGACAGATGTGACATAGGACAGTTAATGACACACACATAGAGACCTAACCCGGGGTTGTGGCTATCTATGGAACAACATGACAGGTTGCCATCTTGGGACATTTGACGTCATCAGGTCAGATGTGACATAAGCCAGTTGACACACATAGAAACCTAACCCTTGGCTGTGGCTGTCTATGGAACAACATGACAGGTTGCCATCTTGGAACATTTGACGTCATCAGATGTGACACATGACAGGTCAGCTGTCAGCGGTGACAACTGACGTTGACAGCTGTCAGCTGTCACAGGTCAGATGACATTTGACAGCTGTCAAACGTGACAGGTCAGATGACATTTGACAGCTGTCAAACGTGACAGGTCAGATGACATTTGACAGCTGTCAAACGTGACAGGTCTGCTGTCAACTGTCAACGCCATACGCATGCGCGTGACGTCATCGCGCATGCGCGGAAAAAAGTGGAGGGGATGGTCCCAGGTGCTGTCCTATCTACTCTGGTTCTTGTAAACCTTAAAGGTTAGTAACTGGTGGTTTATATTGTGTAGCTTTCCATTGGGCCTCTTCGATGACACGACCATGTCGAAATAAATCTTCTATCGTGCGTATCTCACAGAAAGACAAGTGTGTTACAAAGTGTGGCAACAGGTTTCTTCGGATTATAGTCACTTGTTCTTCCTCTGAAACCTGTCGGGTCAATCTGCTAAATAAAGTTTGCATACAAGCAACATAGATTACCAATTTTTCCTCTGGCCCTTGTGTCCTCCTCCTTACCTCTTCTATGAGGGTTTGCTCGTAGTCCAAGGGTAAAAATACCTGACGAAGCCCATCCTTTAATCCATCCCAGGATTTAAACAGGTGCTTCCGGGTTCTAAACCATAACAAGGCGTCACCCTTGAGGAATTCGGGATCAAACTGGATGAGATGATCTAGAGGTATCCCTCTGGCCTGAGATTTGTCCTCAATGTCCTCCAGAAATGCTGCCAAACTACCTTGATCATTATATGAAACATTTATTCCTCGTAGATTGGAAATAAAATCCTTGGGGAGCAAAATGTATGGTCTTGGTACAGGTCCTGATGCATTTGGCAAAACAGCATCGGTCCGAGCTTCCTGTGTCCTATAGTTGTGCATCTTAACAGATTGAGGAAACAAAATCTGTGGATCTCCCTTTTGACACACCTCTTCACCAGTCGAAGTACGCATCTTAAGTCGACCCAACCGTTCACTAATCTCAGCTAAGGAAATACTTGGTCTTGACGCATGTGTTGAATTGGCATCAGGTCGTTCCTCAAGTGCCATTGAAAGTGGTGAATGAACTTCTTCGTGTAGAGGACCTTCACTATTCTTAAGTTGTATAAGTTCAGCAGTAGGATTTTTTTGAGTTGCTGACATATGATGAACTACCTCTGGCAAAAGAAGATTGGGTTCATCGATCAATGAATGTTAAATTGGCTGCGAGAGCTGTGCAATCTTGAGTGCATCATCTAAGGCCTTAAAAAGTTCAGAAGCAAACATACACAAGTTATCTTGTTTCATTACCAGTTGTTTTTCAGTCGGATGTACACGCTTTAAACGATTTTGAACATGATTATCTTAGTCTTAATTCTCTTAAAGTCATTATCCATGTTGCTTGGATCGAACTCTTTTATATATGTAAAGTTAATTGACTTAACTTGGATGCACAAATTTCAAGTTCATTTTTAAGGTCATTCGTGATATTTTGGGTTAAGGTTGTAGGTGGAGAAGTTTCATTCTTTAGTGCTTGCCTAAGAAGCGTTCTTTCCTCGGCCACTGTGCTTTATATCTCGCAACCTCTTATCAAGAGTTCATAAGCGAATTTGTCTCCTGACAACCGATTGACTTCCATTTTCACTCAATATAATATGAACGCGCACTTGTTATTCTATTAAAACTATATAAGAAATCACAATTCCACAGAAGAACACAACTATTGCAAAATTAATTATGGGTCACCTTAAAATGCACTATACGTCCTGTTTATCACTCGCTTACACTCCTAATCACAACACTAGCTGTAAAATTTATCTCCAAGTTCTATATTGTCATTCAGAAAAAAAAAGGAATCAAAACAGTTTTATTTATACCTTTTGTTCGTGCAGTGTAAAAATGTACGTCCTCTTTTATTTTTATTGGTCCTTGTATATATTAATATATTTAAGAAAATTTTGTTTTAAATTTGTAAATATAGCATCCAACTGTAGTAAAAAACAAACATTTAAATATATGTACAATTAATGGCTATTAAATATTAAATCTGTTGTGCATCCCCTCCCCTTCCCGGGAAAGAAGAACAAAACAAAAACAACAAACCGACGAGGAAAGAAAAAAATTCTCAGCGAAGACGTATGACCAACTTCACAATAACATTTACCAGGATTATTGCAACTCTAAAAGGGAAAAGAAGAGAGAAAAAAATACTAGGGTTTAAACAGGTTGTGGTGCCAGAGAGTTGCTACGTTTTACGTAGACAAATAAGCGGGAAGGATCAACAAATCAACCGCAGAGAAACGAACAACTATCCATCGACGAGATACACTCTATGGCTCTTCGTCAGTCATAATATTTGTATTATAATTATTACTATTATTACTGATCAAGTGTCGAACACGTCAGGTGACAGTGACAGCGAGGATATATCATAGGTTATCTTTATCTTTTGATTTATGTTCAATAAATAAAGGTCTAAAACAGCAGCAAACTATTATTCAAGGGGAATTTCATCAAAAGAAAAAGGTGTCAATTAAACTATTACAAAGATAACGTGATTTTTAAAACGTATAATCTGATAACTGATGAATAATAACTTGTAAATACCATAGTAAATTATTAAAATTTTCTAGCCTCTTTTTTTTATTCAGTTTCAAATTAGATATTAAATCACATATATACAAAAATAAAAATAGTGTTACCCGTTAGCAGACTGCGACGGTTTACATTCAAGATAACCAGAATAATTCTTTATATTATTATCAGATTTATGCAAAATAAGTATAATATGTTAAAATGTTTTAAAATCAACAGGTTATTAAATACAAGGTAAACGAGTGATTGAAATGATGTCACCTGGGTGCACAGAACATTGGTGTGTAATTTTCTGAAGGTAAACTGTGAAGGATGGCCCTTGTAGACAGATTACTTTAGATGGAATTGGTCACTTGGACACTGTGTTAGTGCTCCACGGCAGTTTGCAGTATAATTCCCAACCAAGAAGACACACCAAACTCAATAACAGACTATTCGGGTAGTTTAGATAAACTGTATAAAGTTAAAAGGACGGAGTGAATGAATGAGGTAACGAAAGAGCCCTAAAAGACAATATCCAGTATTAAATGTATGCTTGCAAGAAATTTACAATGATAATGACTTACCCGTAGCTTACGAGGCTCTGTATTTTAAAGTGTTTCTTCGATTAATCCCAACAAAGGATATTCCAACCAAAAACCGGCCTGGAATTAACTAAATAGACAAGAGCTTAATCCGATCTAAATCGAGATCATTAAAATTGTCTAACAAAGCACTTGCACTATTCAACATTTTTAATGAGTGGAAAAGAAATTAACATTGAAAAAGATGGAAAATACCCCCTAAAGTCTGGCATGAAATTAGGTATGACAAATATGTCACTGTCGGATTTTCATAAATGTAAACAACAGAAAATGTAGGCTAAACTTATTCAAAAGGTGTTTGCATGATTTAAAGTGATTTTGTGTTGGTGGCATATATTTTATGAAGTCAAAATTAGAAATTTATTTAAAAAAAGGTTTGGAAATGCACAACCGTAAGTTCTTTTAAAATCTTATATATATATATATATATATATATATATATATATATATATATATATATATATATATATATATATATATATATATATATATATATATATATATACGCACGCACGCACGCACCCACACACACACACACACACACACACACATATATATATATATATATATATATATATATATATATATATATATATATATATATATATATATATATATATATATATATATATATAAGTACACTTGGAGAACACCCAAATCACCACAACACATATTTCAGAGACCTTACGACCGTTTAGTTGACTAAGTCAACATCTTCAGAGGAAGAAAATTCTAACATTAAAAACTAGATCCCGTATATTTATATCGCGTCAAGGTAAACGAACTAGTCCGAAGTAAAGTTGTCGTCCAAGAACGATCGTTTGTTTATTGCGCAGTGAAACAGGTCGGAGACCTGCTTTCATCTTCTGGTCGACAAATTTAAGACCCTTATCTAATATGGGTTTAAAAGGACCAGAGTTATTTAAAGAATCAGCACGTTTCCTTTCGATCTAGAAATTTACTATGTGGATATTGGTTCATGCCGATAAAGACACCTGGTGAGATAAACAACATAAACTCAACTCATCTTTTTTTTTTAATAGAAAACTAACAACCCAGATGTCTGTCTCACCATGTTAACTTTAACAAAGGATAAATAGTTCCATTAAAATACTACATAAAAACTATATTTATATTAATTTTAATTTTACGTGAAAGTATTTATATTGACTACATAGATACAAAAAAACAAACGAACAGGTCTTCAAGTCAAGATAAACATAGAGATTAGTATATGTATAAACCGGTCGAGTTATTGACAATAATTTATTATTCTACCAGACAAATTAGGAGTATTTAAGCGGTCAAATGCAAAGAGAAAATAACGGGCTTGAAATTACAGGTGCCGCATGGTTTAATGACGTTGTGTTCTTAATAGACCTTAATATAAAAATACTTTCTAATGAATCAAGCATAGTTTGATGTCTAACATTTTTGACAAGTTTCGAATTTTCTTTGTCAATGTGGTGGTTATTTTCCCATATATGTTGTGCCACACATGATTTGTCCACCGTCCCATATCGTAACTGTGCGAGATGTTCACGAAACCTGGTGGCTATGTTTCTCCTAGTTTGGCCCACGTATTTAAGATCAGATGTCTTTATCAGCATGAACCAATATCCATATAGTAAATTTCTAGATCGAAAGGAAACGTGCTGATTCTTTAAATAACTCTGGTCCTGTTAAACATATATTAGATAATGGTCATAAATTTGCCGACCAGAAGATGAAAGCCTGATGGACTTGACCTGACCTAACCTGACCTGACCTGACCTGTTTCACTGCGCAATAAACAAATGATCGTTCTTGGACGACAACTTTACTTGGGACTAGTTCGTTTACAGAAAACGTGCTGATTCTTTAAATAACTCTGGTCCTGTTAAACATATATTAGATAATGGTCATAAATTTGCCGACCAGAAGATGAAAGCCTGATGGACTTGACCTGACCTAACCTGACCTGACCTGACCTGTTTCACTGCGCAATAAACAAACGATCGTTCTTGGACGACAACTTTACTTGGGACTAGTTCGTTTACCTTGACGCGATATAAATATACGGGATCTAGTTTTTATGTTAGAATTTTCTTCCTCTGAAGATGTTGACTTTGTCAACGAAACGATCGTAAGGTCTCTGAAATATGTGTTGTGGTGATTTGGGTGTTCTACAAGTGTAGTTATTAGTGCTCATCACAGGTTCCAGTTTTCACATAGTATATATATATATATATAGATATATATATATATATATATATATATATATATATATATATATATATATATATATATATATATATATATATATATATATATATATATATATATATATATATATATATATATATATATATATATATACACATATAAACATTTTAACAGACTTTGGTTTTGGGTTCTAGGGACCGAAATTCGCGCTCATCTGAAGAAAGTTTTTCCAAAGATTTTCATCATGACATTTCTAATAACGAATTTTTCTTAATGAAAATTCGCTAATACTAAAATCCACAAAACGTATAGCGAAAACCGCATACAAATGTACATTAAGTAGCCGGTACATTTTTACTAATGCGGACCCCTAGTTTAAATAGAGGATCAACTATAGTATTACTTCATAAAATAGAAATTATTTTATTTTTTTAGTTACTGTTGCCATTAAGCAATTGCTCTCTTTTCAATTCTTGGTTCGGCCGTTTTCTTATACAGAAGTAAATTGTAAGGCTCTATGTTTTTAAGTCTGTATCTATTTAATTCTTTAATGAAATCTATAATCGGGATCTAGATTTGGGGATTAATTTAAAATCACAAAGTAACCCGCGTAAATAGACAAATTCAGAACAGTGCGCTCCTACTCAATGACGCATGCTCCTGCATTATGGCATTTGAAAATTTATTCGGCTTTGACAAATCGGCAACACTTGGAGTTCTAGCAGAAATAAATTGAGACTGGTGAACGTAAATGATGAGACAACTATTCTACTTTTGGGCCCGATGAACTCGTCCCACTTACTATCTACATAGAGAAAGTAACTCGATAAGTAAGCTTCTCCATGATTACCTGCTTTTTATTCGTGCCGCGTGTGGCGACACTGTTGAGCCCTGAAAGGCGGATGTCAGTCATTTTGACTTTGACTGTTAGTGTTGCTTTTTTCATTTCCTGTTTCGTTTCCTTGATCACCCGCCGCCCTTGTGCTTTCATGAAGTTTGTGTTCGTCAGGAATTTTATTCTCCCGTTTCAAGTTAATCGTTTGTGGCACATTATTTATTATAATAATCCTGAATTCCGGAAAGAAATGTTAATGTTATTCCTGCGATCTGCTAGCTAATTGGTTTCGGTTTAGCCAGAAGCATCCTTCGCCATTTGCAAGGTAATATCGTTTTTATTTTTTACTGCGTTCATAAAAGTAGTGTTCGACTTGCTTATATAACATTCACTTAAGCCAATCTGCAATTTAATTCCAAGGGTGTTTTGCGGCTTTAACGAAATAAAAGATCTAAAATGCTTTTTACACACACACTCCTGCCGACCTGACTTTCGGGACCGGACAACACCGCCAATCTGCATGAAATATGTCAACGAAATTACAGTCCTAACCTCAGGTCCAAAAATATACGTTTTTGTTACAAATCGAAACGTTTTAATTGCGTTTATCATTGAACGGCTATTAAAAACGAGGTAATCTTCAAGATTGATATGACAACATTCTGTGCATATTTGGGCGTGTCCTTCAGTTCCGTTCGGCTGTTCAAATGTCACACAGCGTTGCCACGTCCTATTCCAGAATCGAGAATTATATTGAATCACATATAATAATTTTTATTCACTAAGTAAAATACTATTGTACTTTGAAGCATAACACTTAATGAGTTAATAATATTAAGTACACTTTGAGAACCCAAATCACCACAACACATTTCAGAGACCTTACGATCGTTTCGTTGACCATGTCAACATCTTCAGAGGAAGAAAAATTCTGTCTTCTCAGAATTTTTCTAGAAATTACAGGTGCCGCACGATTTAATGAAGTTTTGTTCTTAATAGACCTTAACCCGTTAGCGCCCGGCGTCCTATTTATAGGACAATGCATTCTTGAATTTATTACCGGCACTTACCGATACATGATGAATACCGGGTATTCCCCGACTAAGAATAGATACACAACAGCCCGCCAAGCTTGCCCGCATTAGTTATTACAGCTCGGCTCTTGCTGCCTGAACGTTATCGTTTTTTTTTTTGTCACTGTGTTTACTTCGGTGAATTTGTAGATAATATACGAGGTAAGTAACTTTTTATTGTGACTTTGTCAAGGCATTAGGTCAAGTTTACTATGGAAAATATAAATTCTATTTGTTTGTGACTTGATTTTTGTGTGTAGGCCTGGAAATCCTGGTGTCATATAAATATGACGCTGGGCGTTTCAGGGAATATTTGACCATCTTAGCCATTATCTCATAATATATGAATTTTATTTCAGGTTTCATTCTAAATCAACAAAAATGAGAAGGGTATTCAAAACCATGGAGGAAGCCTGGGAGTATGCGCTTTCAGCGGAACGTGAAGCAGAAATGTTAGCTCTACCACCTGAAGTCGATGAATTGACCGATGAGGAAGAATTTGATGATGGAGATCTTGCCATACCTATGGTCACTGACATACCAGGAAATATAGAGGTAGATATCAACAGTGATGAAGAAGACCCAGATGAAAAAAGTGACACAATATAAAAAGACAATGATGATGAAGACAGCTTGACATTAGCATCATTGGTAACCAAAAGTCAAGCTTCAACTTCAGCTAGAAGCCGGCCGTCATCTCCTTTCACAAATAGCCCTCCCACTTCAGCAGATTGCCACCTGCCTGCAAAGAAAAGAAGACTTGCCAAACCAACTATCACAGCAGACTGGAAAAGAATTTCTCCAGAGTATAGATTTGATCCAATACAAGACATCCCAAGTCAAAAGCTCAATGAACTGAAACTAGTTTTACAAAAAGCAACTCCTGTTGGTATTTTTGAACAATTTTTCGATGAAAATGTTTATAATATGATCGTGGAAGAAACCCTGAGGTATGCCAGTCAAAAAAATAAGCACTCATTTAGTATATCTATAGATGAGATCAAAATTTTTCTGGGATTTCTTTTATTTTCTGGTTATCACACTTTACCAAGTGAAAGGGACTACTGGTCCGAGAGTGAGGATTTAGGAATACCTTTGGTTCGTAATGCTATGAGTCGCAATGCATATTTAGAAATTAAATCCCTAATTCACTTTCAAGACAATACCAAAGCCGATGAAAATAAGCACGATAAACATTCAAAATTAGACCTCTTATTCAAATGGTAAACTCAAATTTTTCCAAATGGGGAGTGTTTCAGTCAAATCTATCCATTGATGAAATGATTGTTCGATACTATGGACACCACCCACTGAATCAGTTTATAAGGGCAAAACCTAACAGATTTGGCTATAAATTATGGGCTATGTGTGGAAACGATGGCTACTGTTTCAATTTCTCCCCATACTGCGGCAAAGACCAAGCAGAAATATCGATGGACTCGCTTGGAACCAGAGTAGTTACCAAAATGTTGTCTGTGGTTGAAGACCCTAAAAGTTATTATATTAATTTTGATAACTTTTTCACTAGCTATACATTATTGTGTAGACTAAAAGACCTAGGTTTTCGAGCGACGGAAACCATTAGGGAAAATAGGACGCAAAAATGTCCACTAAAGTCGACTAAAGAACTTGAAAAAAACGGCCGTGGTTCATATGATTATCAGTTCGATCAAAAAAATAAAATGTTTGCCGTAAAGTGAAATGATAATAAGTGTGTAACACTTGCCACAAATTTCGATGCAATTGAACCAATAGCGTTTGCTCCTCGGTGGAGCAAAGAAAAAAAAGAGCGAGTTGCTCTTCCCCAGCCAAGACTAATTTACAATTATAACCATTATATGGGCGGTGTAGACCAGCACGATTGGCTGTTGGAAAAACACAATATTTCAGTGAGGGGAAAAAGTGGTATTGGTCCCTAGTGACACGCATTATTGATATGGCCGTGGTGAATGCTTTTATTTTATATCGAAAAATTCATGGCAAGAAATCAATTTCCATAAAGGAATTTAGGAGATCAATTGCAGTTGAATACCTAAAAATGGGGCATGGTAAACGTGTTCTAAAAGGTAGACCCCTAAGTTTCCCTTCAACTTCCAGGTCAAAGGTTTCTGATGGTGTCAGGTATGATGAAAGAGGACATTTTCTGGAAAAACGTGAAAAACAACGGCGCTGTCAGTATGCAAACTGCTCGGGTAAGCCGACTACAGCAAGTGCAACGTTACTTTATGCACTCAATGTTTCCCTAAATACCACCTCAAGCCATGAGTAATTTATTTTATACATCTTGTTTATTCCTTATTTGATCATTTATACTATGCTGCCTTATTTTTCTCTGTAGAATCGACCTATGTTGTTGTAGTTTTTGAAAAATAAATATTTTAATCATCTTTCAAATTTTACTTTCATTCCGCAAAACTATTCATATCCTCCCAGTGTCCTATTTATAGGACAGCTTTTTTGAAAAAAACTAAATCTTTTTGATCATTTTGATCACTCTTACTGACTTTAGGTGCAAATAGCAGCAACATATTAAAATTTTATAGAATTTTGACGAAAAAAAAAAAAGAATTTGCGCGTTAATGGGTTAATATAAAAATACTTTCTAATGTATCAAGCATAGTTTGATGTCTGACATTTTTGACCAGTTTCAAATTTTCTTTGTCAATGTGGTGGTTATTATCCCATATATGTTGTGCCACACATGATTTGTCCACCGTACCATATCTTAACTGTGCGAGATGTTCACGAAATCTGGTGGCTATGTTTCTCCTAGTTTGGCCCATGTATTTTAGATCACAATTTTTGCAACTAATCTCATAAATTCCGGACATTTCAGTGACTTTGTCTTTCGTATTACCCAACAAATTTTTTAAAATTACTTTTCGTCGAAAACGTCAAATGTAAATCGGCTTTCTTAAAAATACTTTCCAAACCCTTTGTGATTCGTGGTTCATAAGGTAAACACACAAATTTTTTCTCGATTTTATCATTCTTAAATGTCGTACATTCAGATATCACCTTCTTTGTTCTGCGTTTGTTAACTACTTGGTCTATTAAACCATCCGAGTAACCGTTATATCTCGCCACATTTTTTATGTATTTTAATTCTGTATTAAATATATTTTTACTCAACGGAAAATTGATCAATCTATTTACTAAGAAATTTAAACTAACCGTTTTTTGTGCAAACGTATGATGTGAGTCATTAGGAATATAACTAATAGTAGCCGTTTCCTTCCTATAGTTATCGAATTCACGCGAGCCTCTATTTTTATTTTTAATAACTAGTACATCTAGGAACGAAAGTTTATTGTTGATTTCTTTTGCGTGGGTAAATTTTATTGAATCAAATTGACTATATAAGTCAAGACGCCTGCAAAGAATATTTAACTCTAACTAGCCTTTGTATAAAACAAAATATTTTCCAATTTAACAATGAGTTCTTTGAACAAACTGAAAGCACAGCTATGGGCAATCCATTATCGCCTTTTATTGCAGATTTGTTTATGAGCAGATTTTAGACGGATTTAAAAAATAAAAGTGGGTATTTCCCTAAAGTTTGGTTTCGTTATGTCGATGATATTTTTGCAATGTTTGACACAAATACATGTAAGGTAGAAGAATTTACTGAAAAACTAAATAGTCAATTTGATTCGATAAAAGTGTGGGTAAGTTGGGTTTTTATCACTCGGATGCTTTGTGCTGCACTAACATCTAAAATACTTAAATCTCTTAAAGTTTGAACTATATGTCGAAGGAAAAAATCGTATGTCCATGCAAATTGTGTTTCTTTCACATACTCAATTCTTTCTTTAACAATAGCTTCACAAGCCATCAGCTTTTCTGTGTTTTTTTCATTCATATACATATGCATATGTGTAAAACAATTATCAACACATAAAACTTTTTCACTTAGAATATGTGTGGAACTTATTCTGCTGTAATCGAACTGAGTCATAGCATGAGTTTCTTCTCCATCTTTAAACCACTTTACATATAATGCACGTATGTTGTCCATAAACTCATAAAACTCCCAATCTTCCAATGCTAAATATTAGTTTTCTTCATCCAACGCTAGTGGGTTGATAAATTTCACAAGAATTGTAAAGTCATTTCTTACACTTATTCCAGTAACTAATTTCAAAGACCGTTTGATATCAAAAGTGGTTTCCATGAGTAGTCTCTTGTCTTGATATTTGTTGACCACCAGTGTTCTGTTTTGTTGATGTGTGAAATCAGGACCATCGTTTTCATCTACATCCAACATCATGCTGGAGACAACCACAACCACAAGTGGCTTTCATCGTTAGACTAAGTTTGTTGTTCAAATATTTGCTCTTAAGTAGTTTTTCCCTCTCCACTTTCATTGGTTGTATTGTTCTCATTGGTTTGCTGTTAAATTTTAAAAATCTGTTGCGATCATTAAATATATTAAAATATTTCGTACTGTACTTCATGATGGTCAACAAGATGTTTATGCCAAACTTTAACAAACTTGTCTACATCAACACAATCCCCACTCTCATATTTATCCCAATCAGCATTGGTTGGAAGATTGTCAAAATATTCTCCGCAAATTGTATATAACATATCGGTAACATCTGTTCTGTTAAGTTTTCGTGTTAAAAAATTTAAGGATTTACTACGATTGATGTGGGATTTATAATCACATAGTAGTAAATCATATAGATGATCTCCAAAGTTGTGTAGATCATCACAACTGGAAAATTCGAATTCTTTATTAAACCCTTCTCTCACCATTTCGAGTGTTTCCTGTTTAATTTCTGCTTCAGTTGGTGGTTCAATTTATATTGTTGAGATGTCATCATCATAATAACTTTTGTATTGATTTGCTGCTCCTTTGGGTAAATATTTGAAGAATGGGTTGGTTAAAGGAGCTGGCAGGTTGTATCTAATGAGTGACAAAGCAAAGAATTGTGTAGAGCAACCTCCTACCAATTATGTCACACAATTCAACTATATGTCTGCTTTCAAAATCTCCACATTTACACTTGCGTTCATTTCTAAAAGTTTCTTTTTGTATCTTTAACACTAACAGTCTTATTTTCGATTTGTTTCCTCACTATTCATTTTACCTTCCTGTTTTCTGTGTACACTAAACTTCTGAGGTTGTTTCTCCATTGTAATAATATCCTCTATATTGATTTCGGGCTTCTCCGGGTAAATATTAGAAAAACGGCTTGCTTAATGGAGCTCCCGGGCCGTATCTAATGAGTGCTACAGCAAAGAATTGTGTAGAACAGCCTGCTGCCAAATATATGTCACATAGTTCAACTATATGGGCACTCTTATAATCTTCACCTTCAGAATCACGTTCATCAGTAAAAGCTTCTTGTTGTATCTGCAACACTAACTTTTTTAGTCTATATTCGCTTATGTCATCGGCTGATTTATTTTTACTACCGTACCATAACTCGTTGTTATACATTATGCTGCTGATTCTACACAACTGAAAACTACTAACTAACAAAACATATTTATATACTCGATCGATAGAGGCCCACTAGAGGTTGATTTTGAATTGTTGTTGAAACTCGTTTAACCGTCATCGTAGTTTTTGCATTTTTGTAGAGGGTCACATACATTTGTAGAAGGTCACATACATTTACCGGTCACTCTATGAAAACATATGACTCATTTCCTGTCACAAAACCTAACTAACAAAACATGTTTATAGACTCGATTGAAAGAGGCCTCCTAAAGGTTGGGCTGGCGCATTCGTAAATGCCAAATTTGAATTATACTTGCCAAGCCGAGTAAAATAATACTCCACACTTAGGACTTCAACCAAAAACTAAAAAGTATGAGCTTGCGCCTGCGCCAACCTTCATATTTCTTACGCCACCTTTTGCAAAAATAAAAATGGCGGGGCTTCTTACTTTGATTGGTGGCGCCAACTACAGTCTAAAATTTTAAATTTGCCGGGTTTTTCGCTTCCGGTCGGCCATCTTGGCCGCTATTTTGGATTACGTCATCTTAATTTGTAGATTACGTCATCCTCAATATAGCCGCCATATTTGTTACGTCACACGCAAGCTCAATAGAGGGAGGTGGAAGGTGGGAGGTGGTCTTAGAACTCCCCATCTCTACCTACTCATGTGAAATAAGCAATTGGGACATTATCCTCACCACCCTTTTCGTCTCTTCCGCGTTTGCTGACGTTTTTTGTTTCTTACTCTGTGAATCTCCTGCTTTAGACCATCATAGTATCCGCTACTTATACTTTCAGTAAACAGAACTTTTACCTTATTGTTTTCTGGATTTCCATAATTTGCCATGAGCCTGCCAAGAACGCTCTGGTAGACACGAATGTAGAGGGAGTATTGAGTAGTGGCGGCATTTAGTTCTAATTCTCCAGCATAACCGCAGTTTTATCCCATGTATGCAGCATAACTCTCAGATCTTGGGGAGTAATAGACACTTGAGTTTGGCAAAAACGAATGCAGAGGGAGTGTTTAGTATCCACTGCACTTACTTCTAATTCTCCAGCATAATTGCGGTTTTTTCCCAAGTCTCAGCATCTGTGAGCATTCCCACGTTAGTTTCGCATGCAGAACTGTGGGGTTGATAGTATTACCAGTTTTAAACAACATATTGAACAAAATGCCCTCTTAGATATTGGGGAATAATAGACACAAAAATATAATAAACACTTTACAAATATTTATTTATTTACAGAATACATTTTATGTAACTCTCTGCAGTCAAAAAGACCAAAATATTAATGATGGTGATGGTGATGCTGCTGCTGCTGCTGATGATGATGATGATGATTATCATGATGATGATCATGATGATGATGATCATGATGATGATCATGATGATGATGATGATGATGATCATGATCGTAGTGTTCAGACTGTTCATATAGTCTACTATCTTTTTGTGGGCTATTTTACCTATTTCTGTCTTAGATTCTGTATTATACTCTGAAGATGTTGGTGGACAAATACACCAATTAATGCCAAGAGGAAACTCACGGCATGAAAAGGCATTTTATATTATCCGCTGTCCTGATGTTGAATTAAATTTTATAAGAACTTCTAAATAGGTACAATAAATCATATGATTATTATGTATTTAACAGGTTGCAGAGCCAAAAAAACATAATTTGTAAAAAGTTACCAAGGATATTTACCAAAAACATACACTTGCAATGTATGCGGTTCAAGGAATTTTAGTGATTAACAAAAAATTCCACAATCGCTTTTCCTTGACAACTAAAGAATGAACAGTTGGAGCTAAAAGATTCAAGTTGCTTGTACAAAACTATACACCTCCGACAGACTACACCATTAACAAAATTGTCAACTTTTACAGCACGTAAAATTCTATATTTTTGGCAGCCATTTAGTAACTACAAATACTGATAAAAGCAATCCTGGACAGAGAACATATCTGGAAGAAGTTCAGAGACTGCAAGCTGCTTATATGCATTTGTTATCACCTGTAACGAAGCAGAACATAAACAGTATATGATCGTGTGGTCAGACTTATGCCCTGAACAAAACAAAAACTGTCTTATGATTTACTTTTAAGACTTGGCGATAAATACCCGCCACATTGAGCAAAAATTCGCAGAAATATGACTCAAATTTGGTTTTGTCCTTTTGTTACCTAGCAGATTCTTCCGTTCGCCATTTCATTTATTACAATGTTCATGAGCTGGTATAAAGCAATGAAAGTCTCAAATAGCAAAAATAATTATAACTGAAAATTCTGACACGCGTGAAGTTAGCAGCTAAATTCCAGCGGCTAAAATTTCCAGCGGCTAATTTATAAAATTCACTAATATATTAGAAATAATATTAATTTCGACCCTAAAAACTCCAGTTGCATGTTGGCCGCCTAAATGGCAAAAAATCGAAAAAATAATAATAATAATTTCACCATATACAAAAGAAAACATAATTGAGGCCAAATATGACCAAAACGAAAATAAAGTGCCAAAGTATTATTAAGTTATAATCAAAAGTTTTAAGTATATTTAGGTAGCAACCCTGTACTAACATTTCAAACGCTTGCTTGTCGTCCTATATGGTGAAATATGCACGCAAATATAGACACAATTTTAAATGAGTAAAAAATTGAAAAAAAAAACGCCTTTTTAGCCAAGACAAAAATGGGGTGCCAAGATATGTGACGATAATATTGAAAGCATATTTGCCTAGCAACCTTGTGCAAAAATTTCAACCCCTTGCTTGCCGTCCTTCGTAGTAAAGTCAGCACCCAAATAGAAAAATTGAAATTAATTTACATGAAAAGTGTTATAAAGACTTTTTTAGCTAAGACAAAAATGGGGTGCCAAGATAAGTGATAATAATATTAAAAGCATATTAACATAGAAACCTTGTGCATAAATTTCAACCCCTTGCTCGCCGTCCTTCATGGTGAAGTCGGCGCCCAAACAGAGGAATTGACTTTAATTTACATGAAAAGTGTTATAAAAAGGCTTTAAGACAAAAATGAAGTGCCAAGATAAGTGATAATAATATTGAAAGCATATTAACATAGTAACCTTGTGCAGAAATTTCAACCCCTTGCTTGCCGTCCTTCATGGTGAAGTCGGCGCCCAAATATAGAAATTGATTTTAATTAACATGAAAAGTGCTATAAAATGGCTTTTTTAGCTAAGACAAAAATGGGGTGCCAAGATAAGTGATAATAATATTGAAATCATATTAACATGCAAAAATGTTAACCCTTTGCTCGCCGTCCTTCATAGTGAAGTCGGCGCCCAAATAGAGAAATTGGTTTTAATTAACATGAAAAGTGTTATAAAAAGGCTTTTTTAGCTAAGACAAAAATGGGGTGCCAAGATAATTGATAATAATATTGTAAGCATATTAACATAGCAACCTTGTGCAAAAATTTTAACCCCTTACTCGCCGTCCTTCATGGTGAAGTCGGCGCCCAAATAGAGAAATTGAATTTAATTCACATGAAAAGTGTTATAAAAGTGCTTTTTTAGCCAAGACAAAAATGAGGTGCCAAGATAAGTGACAGTAATTGAAAGCATATTAACATAGCAACCTTGTGCAAAAATTTTAACCCCTTGCTTGCCGTCCTTCATAGTGAAGTCAGCGCCCAAATAGAGGAATTGACTTTAATTAACATGAAAAGTGTTATAAAAAGGCTTTTTTTAGCTAAGACAAAAATGAGGTGCCAAGATAAGTGACAGTAACATTGAAAGCATATTAACATAGCAACATTTTGCAAAAATTTTAACCCCTTGCTCGCCGTCCTTCATGCTGAAGTCGGCGCCCAAATAGAGAAATTGAATTTAATTCACATGAAAAGTGTTATAAAATGGCTTTTTTAGCCAAGACAAAAATAGAGTGCCAAGATAAGTGATAATAATATTGAAAGCATATTAACATAGTAACCTTGTGCAAAAATTTTAACCCCTTGCTTGCCGTCCTTCATGGTGAAGTCGGCGCCCAAATATAGAAATTGATTTTTATTCACATGAAAAGTGGTATAAAATGGCTTTTTAAGCTAAGACAAAAATGGGGTGCCAACATAAGTGATAATAATATCGAAAGAATATTAACATAGCAACCTGGTGCAGAAAGTTCAACCCCTTGCTCGCCGTCCTTCATGGTGAAGTCGGCGCCCAAATAGAGAAATTGACTTTAATTAAATGAAAAGTCTTAAAAAAGGCTTTTTTAGCTAAGACAAAAATGGAGTGCCAAGATAAGTGATAATAATATTGAAAGCATATTAACATAGCAACCTTGTGCAGAAATTTCAACCCCTTGCTCGCCGTCCTTCATGGTGAAGTCGGCGCCCAAACAGAGGAATTGACTTTAATTTACATGAAAAGTGTTATAAAAAGGCTTTTTTAGCTAAGACAAAAATAGAGTGCCAAGATAAGTGATAATAATATTGATAGAATATTAACATAGCAACCTTGTGCAAAAATTTCAACCCCTTGCTCGCCGTCCTTCACGGTGAAGTCGGCGCCCAAATAGAGAAATTGAATTTAATTCACATGAAAAGTGTTATAAAAAGGCTTTTTTAGCTAAGACAAAAATGGGATGCCAAGATAAGTGATAATAATATTAAAAGCATATTAACATAGCAACCTTGTGCAAAAATTTTAACCCCTTGCTTGCCGTCCTTCATGGTGAAGTCGGCGCGCAAATATAGAAATTGATTTTTATTCACATGAAAAGTGGTATAAAATGGCTTTTTAAGCTAAGACAAAAATGGGGTGCCAACATAAGTGATAATAATATCGAAAGAATATTAACATAGCAACCTTGTGCAATAAGTTCAACCCCTTGCTCGCCGTCCTTCATGGTGAAGTCGGCGCCCAAATAGAGAAATTGACTTTAATTAAATGAAAAGTCTTAAAAAAGGCTTTTTTAGCTAAGACAAAAATGGAGTGCCAAGATAAGTGATAATAATATTGAAAGCATATTAACATAGCAACCTTGTGCAGAAATTACAACCCCTTGCTCGCCGTCCTTCATGGTGAAGTCGGCGCCCAAACAGAGGAATTGACTTTAATTTACATGAAAAGTGTTATAAAAAGGCTTTTTTAGCTAAGACAAAAATAGAGTGCCAAGATAAGTGATAATAATATTGAAAGCATATTAACATAGTAACCTTGTGCAGAAATTTCAACCCCTTGCTTGCCGTCCTTCATGGTGAAGTCGGCGCCCAAATATAGAAATTGATTTTAATTAACATGAAAAGTGCTATAAAATGGCTTTTTTAGCTAAGACAAAAATGGGGTGCCAAGATAAGTGATAATAACATTGAAATCATATTAACATAGCAACCTTGTGCAAAAATGTTAACCCCTTGCTCACCGTCCTTCATAGTGAAGTCGGCGCCCAAATAGAGAAATTGGTTTTAATTAACATGAAAAGTGTGATAAAAAGGCTTTTTTAGCTAAGACAAAAATCGGGTGCCAAGATAATTGATAATAATATTGTAAGCATATTAACATATCAACCTTGTGCAAAAATTTTAACCCCTTGCTCGCCGTCCTTCATGGTGAAGTCGGCGCCCAAATAGAGAAATAGAATTTAATTCACATGAAAAGTGTTATAAAAAGGCTTTTTTAGCAAAGACAAAAATGGAGTGCCAAGATAAGTGATAATAATATTGAAAGCATATTAACATAGTAACCTTGTGCAGAAATTTCAACCCCTTGCTTGCCGTCCTTCATGGTGAAGTCGGCGCCCAAATATAGAAATTGATTTTAATTAACATGAAAAGTGCTATAAAAAGGCTTTTTTAGCTAAGACAAAAATGAGGTGCCAAGATAAGTGACAGTAACATTGAAAGCATATTAACATAGCAACATTTTGCAAAAATTTTAACCCCTTGCTCGCCGTCCTTCATGGTGAAGTCGGCGCCCAAATAGAGAAATTGAAATTAATTCACATGAAAAGTGTTATAAAATGGCTTTTTTAGCCAAGACAAAAATGAGGTGCCAAGATAAGTGATAATAATATTGATAGAATATTAACATAGCAACCTTGTGCAAAAATTTCAACCCCTTGCTCGCCGTCCTTCACGGTGAAGTCGGCGCCCAAATAGAGAAATTGAATTTAATTCACATGAAAAGTGTTATAAAATGGCTTTTTTTAGCCAAGACAAAAATGTGGTGCCAAGATAAGTGATAATAATATTAAAAGCATATTAACATAGCAACCTTGTGCAAAAATTTTAACCCCTTGCTTGCCGTCCTTCATGGTGAAGTCCGCGCCCAAATATAGAAATTGATTTTAATTCACATAAAAAGTGGTATAAAATGGCTTTTTAAGCTAAGACAAAAATGGGGTGCCAACATCAGTAATAAAAATATCGAAAGCATATTAACATAGCAACCTTGTGCAGAAATTTCAACCCCTTTCTCGCCGTCCTTCATGGTGAAGTCGGCGCCCAAACAGAGGAATTAACTTTAATTTACATGAAAAGTCTTTAAAAAAGGCTTTTTTAGCTAAGACAAAAATAGAGTGCCAAGATAAGTGATAATAATGTTGATAGCATATTAACATAGCAACCTTGTGCAAAAATTTCAACCCCTTGCTCGCCGTCCTTCATGGTGAAGTCGGCGCCCAAATAGAGAAATTGAATTTAATTCACATGAAAAGTGTTATAAAATGGTTTTTTAGCCAAGACAAAAATGTGGTGCCAAGGTAAGTGATAATAATACTGAAAGCATATTAACATAGTAACCTTGCGAAAAATTTCAACCCCTTGCTTGCCGTTCTCATGGTGAAGTCGGCGCCAAATATAGAAATAGATGTTAATTAACATGAAAAGTGAGATAAAATGGCCTTTTTAGCTAAGACAAAAATGGGGTGCCAAAATAAGTGATAATAATATTGAAGGTATATTAACATAGCAACCTTGTGCAAGAATGTTTACCCCTTGCTCGCCGTCCTTCATAGTGAAGTCGGCGCCCAAATAGAGGAATTGACTTTAATTAACATGAAAAGTGTTATAAAAAGGCTTTTTTAGCTAAGACAAAAATGGGGTGCCAAGATAATTGATAATAATATTGTGAGCATATTAACATAGCAACGTTGTGCAAAAATTTCAACCCCTTGCTCGCCGTCCTTCATGGTGAAGTCGGCGCCCAAATAGAGAAATTGAAGTTAATTCACATGAAAAGTGGTATAAAATGGCTTTTTTTAGCCAAGACGCAAATGAGGTGCCAAGATAAGTGACAGTAATATTGAAAGCATATTAACATAGCAACCTTGTGCAAAAATTTCAACCCCTTACTCGTCGTCCTTCATAGTGAAGTCGCCGCCCAAATAGAGGAATTGACTTTAATTAACATGAAAAGTGTTATAAAAAGGCTTTTTTAGCTAAGACAAAAATGGGGTGCTAAATAAGTGATAATAATATTGATAGCATATTAACATAGCAACCTTGTGCAAAAATTTCAACCCCTTGCTCGCCGTCCTTCATGGTGAAGTCGGCGCCCAAATAGAGAAATTGAATTTAATTAACATGAAAAGTGTTATAAAAAGGCTTTTTTTTTAGCTAAGACAAAAATGGAGTGCCAAGATAAGTGATAATAATATTGAAAGCATATTAACATAACAACCTTGTGCAGAAATTTCAACCCCTTGCTCGCCGTCCTTCATGGTGAAGTCGGCGCCCAAATAGAGGAATTGACTTTAATTAACATGAAAAGTCTTTAAAAAAGGCTTTTTTAGCTAAGACAAAAATTGGGTGCCAAGATAAGTGATAATAATATTGAAAGCATATTAAAATAGCAACGTTGCGCAAAAATTTCAACCCCTTGCTCGCCGTCCTTCATGGTGAATTCGGCGCCCAAATAGAGAAATTGAATTTAATTCACATGAAAAGTCTTATAAAGTGGCTTTTTTAGCCAAGACAAAAATGTAGTGCCAAGATAAGTGATAATAATACTAAAAGCATATTAACATAGCAACCTTGCGCAAAAATTTTAACCCCTTGCTCGCCGTCCTTCATAGTGAAGTTGTCGCCCAAATAGATAAATTGAATTGAATTCACATGAAAAGTATTATAAAATGGCTTTTTTAGCTAAGACAAAAATGGGGTGCCACGATAAGTGATAATAATAATGAAAGCACATTAACAGCGCAACCTTCTGCAAAAATTTCAACCCCTTGCTCGCCGTCCTTCATGGTGAAGTCGGCGCCCAAATAGAGAAATTGACTTCACATATCTTGGCACCCCATTTTTGTCTTGGCTGAAAAAGCCATTTTATTTCACTTTCTATGTCAATAAAATTAAATTTCTCTATTTGGGCACCGACTTCACTATGAAGGACGGCGAGCAAGGGGTTGAAATTTTTGCAGAAGGCCAATACGAAAATATGCTTTCAATACTATTATCACTTATCTTGGCACCCCATTTTTGTCTTAGCTAAAAAAGACTAATTATAACATGTAATAACAATTTTCATGTTAATTAAAGTCAATTCCTCTATTTCCCCCCCGACTTCACAATGAAGGACGGCGAGCAAGGGGTTAAATTTTTTACACAAGGTTGCTACGTTAATATGCTTTCAATATTATTATCACTCATCTTGGCACCCCATTTTTGTCTTAGCTAAAAAAGCCATTTTATAACAGTTTTCATGTTAATTAAAGTCAATTCCTCTATTTGGGCGCCTACTTCACTATGAAGGACAGCGAGCAAGGGGTTGAAATTTTTGCGCAAGGTTACTATGTTAATATGCTTTCAGTATTATTATCACTTATCTTGGCACCCCATTTTTGTCTTAGCTAAAAAAGCCTTTTTTAAGACTTTTCATGTTAATTAAAGTCAATTCCTCTATTTGGGCGCCGACTTCACCATGAAGGACGGCGAGCAAGGCGTTGAAATTTCTGCACAAGGTTGCTATGTTAATGTGCTTTCAGTATTATTATCACTTATCTTGGCACCCCATTTTTGTCTTAGCTAAAAAAGCCTTTTTTTAAGACTTTTCATGTTAATTAAAGTCAATTCCTCTATTTGGGCGCCGACTTCACTATGAAGGACGGCGAGCAAGGGGTTGAAATTTTTGCGCAAGGTTGCTATGTTAATATGCTTTCAGTATTATTATCAGTTATCTTGGCACTCCATTTCTGTCTTGGCTAAAGAAGCCATTTTATAACACTTTTCATGTGAATTAAAATCAACTTCTCTATTTGGGCGCCGACTTCACAATGAAGGACGGCGAGCAAGGGGTTAAAGTTTTTGCACAAGGTTCCTATGTTAACATGCTTTCGATATTATTATCACTTATGTTGGCACCCCATTTTTGTCTTAGCTATTTTTAAAAAAGCCTTTTTATAACACTTTTCATGTGAATTAAAGTCAACTCCTCTATTTGGGCGCCGACTTCACTATGAAGGACGGCGAGCAAGGGGTTAAAGTTTTTGCACAAGGTTGCTATGTTAACATGCTTTCGATATTATTATCACTTATGTTGGCACCCCATTTTGTCTTAGCTATTTTTAAAAAAGCCTTTTTATAACACTTTTCATGTGAATTAAAGTCAATTCCTCTATTTGGGCGCCGACTTCACTATGAAGGACGGCGAGCAAGGGGTCACAATTTTTGCACAAGGTTGCTATGTTAATATGCTTTCAATATTATTATCACTTATCTTGGCATCAGATTTTTGTCTTGGCTAAAAAAGCCATTTTATTTCACTTTTCATGTAAATTAAAATCAATCTTTCTATTTGGGTGCTGACTTTACTACGAAGGACGGCAAGCAAGGGGTAGAAATTTTTGCACAAGGTTGCTATGCAAATATGCTTTCAATATTATCGTCACATATCTTGGCACCCCATTTTTGTCTTGGCTAAAAAGGCGTTTTTTTTTAAATTTTTTACTCATTTAAAATTGTGTCTATATTTGCGTGCATATTTCACCATATAGGACGACAAGCAAGCGTTTGAAATGTTAGTACAGGGTTGCTACCTAAATATACTTAAAACTTTTGATTATAACTTAATAATACTTTGGCACTTTATTTTCGTTTTGGTCATATTTGGCCTCAATTATGTTTTCTTTTGTATATGGTGAAATTATTATTATTATTTTTTCGATTTTTTGCCATTTAGGCGGCCAACATGCAACTGGAGTTTTTAGGGTCAAAATTAATATTATTTCTAATATATTAGTGAATTTTATAAATTAGCCGCTGGAAATTTTAGCCGCTGGAATTTAGCTGCTAACTTCACGCCGGTAAAATTCTGTAGGTGGTTCGAATATTCAGATTGACTATAATCCCAATTGATCCGAATTATCGACGTTTTGGTGTTTTTTTTTTAAACTAAAAAATGTATATGGCGATCACAAGTATGGAGAGGGTTGATGTACAACTACAGCTATGCTGGTATGCAGTATAGAATGATTAGTTTTTTCCTAATATTTGATTCAATTGGAAAATTATGCAGAACTTACTACATAAACTGTGCGAATTAAATGTATGTCAGTTTTATTAACCAACACTTTATGCAATCAAGTTAAATACAGTAAGTATATGCTATATGATCATATTTACAAATGATTGACATAACAGGAAGGTATCACTTGAAAGAAAATAAATTTAAGTATCCACACATCAAAACGTAAACATTAAAAAAACGTTCTTGAGATTTCAGGTCTCATTTTACATTGCTACATTGGGCAATTCTCTACAACAAACATCTTGCGTGTGCACCAGGGGTGTCTGCTGTTGGTAGGTTTTACTGCATATGATACCTAAAAAGTGATTACCTGTAAGAACTGACGGTTTATATGCCTTGCAAATGTTGCAGTTTTTGGATAAATATTTTCAGCTCGCCCTCGAAGCTATTATTGCCTTCTTCGTATGCAAGTTGAATTGTAGCAAAGGCTGTATCGAAGGCATGCCTGGGATTTGTTGAAAGCGTTTCATTGCTTAGGATGGCGCTAATTGTATGCACTCTCTTTAATAGACACATCTTAGTTCGTTGTTGAACCCCCTGAATCAGACACAGACGATATATGTGGCTTTGCAGGCAAAATATCATAAAATGTTGATTTAGATAACTGCAGGACCTTCTCGACTGCATGATCTTTTTCCAGTCAGACAACTTCCCTAGAAGTCGATGGTGCGTAAAATATTGACAGACCTGTTGGTACAGCACTTTCACTTTTACTATCTTTTACATTAGTATTATATTCTGTTATGTATGTTATGTAGTTATCATGGAGGTCGTTAATATGCTGTGTTCTGATGCATGTAACATAGGCACACATTTTAGTGTAATTAGAAATCACAGTGTCAAAATATTTTGTCATTGTGTGTTCACCATTAGAGGCACCTAAGGATGTATAATCAACCAACACCGAGTCAAAAATTTCGCCTGGATCTACTTCAAATAAAACTTCAAAATATTCTTCATTTACGTGGAACAGAGGTATTGGAAATGTAAAACGCTCAGCAGGCGATTTCCTAATTGACACCAAAGAGGTAAAGTGCCCCTCTTCATATGAAATTATGAGCGGATAACAATATAATAATAATAATATAAGTTTATTTAACAAAAGAAGAAATATACACACATGGTTTGTTATTCATAAATCCTACAATCATAGAATAAACAAGAACGATACCCACGAAGTACCCAAATGTAATTATTTGTGGCTTCAAAACATTTAAAAACTACTTCTTGCTATATTTGAGCTGCCAGATCTCCCAAGAGCAAATCAGAAAAAGGTCCAATTACTTCAACCCTTCCATTATCTAGATTTTACGTCAGTCCCATGACCAATGCAGACGAGCCCGTGCTCTAGCACCAATTACTATTGATTACATTGTTGACTCTATCCAGTGTTATAGAACGCAGCCATCCGATCATTTTTTTATAAACTGGTAGTGAAACACAAGCTCTGACTTCATTGGGTATTAGGTTATACAATTTTTGCCCCAGGTATACGTGACCTCGCTGTCCGATACTCTGGTTGCATTTATCCCTTCTACAGTCGCTTTTGTGTCTCGTGTTATAACCGTGATTAAAAAATATCAGCCTGTCAGGATGCTTATACAATTCTATAAGTAATGTTTTGACAAACCGTCGCCCACAGTCAAGAAGACGCGATTCTCTAAAAAGACATTCACTTGGCTAAGTAATAGGCTTCCGATATATTATCTTTAACATCCACTTCTGAACCACGTCCGCCGCCTTAAACACACTGTCCCTCGCACCTCCCCATCTAATTATCCCATATGACAGTTTCGACTCCACCAGGGCGTGGTAGAGTACTCTCATTTCTCGAGTGTTCACGTCCTGTCTCAATAATTTGAATTTATAAGGCAAGGACCTGACCCTATATACCACTTGTTCCACTTGTTTGTCCCATCTTAGGTGTCCATCTATTATGATGCTCAAATATTTCACCCATTCGGCTTTCTTCAACTGTAAAACATTATCACAGCTAATTGTTAAGTCTGTAAAGGTAGGCAGTGTGTTCCTGTATACTGTAAAAGGCAGAAACTTTGTCTTCTCCGCATTATGCATTCCATGACTTTTCTAAAACCAGACTCCGCCATCTGCTTCACTTCACCCCGTGATCTAATTAGTAAATATATTTTCTCGGGTTGTGGTGGCGATCCGTTTGAAAAATGAGAATAACAAAGCGAGGTCGTTCGGTGTTTGAGGAGGTCTTCACAGACCACAAGTCCTTGTTTGAATTACTCACATTCGGTAATTGTACATCTCCCATTTTCTAAACGGTATAAGAATCTTTGTATCTCGGCCGGTAGATTTCAACAGCTGCTGTTGTATCACATCACTGAGGTGGATGTGTTTGACTTGAAGTGACTTATGTTCAACGTTAAACTTTATAGCTTTGACGCAACCTTGTGCACCGCTCAGAATATAGCAATTTCTATCGTTCGGACCGCGTGTTATACGTAGCAACAAGCGGCTGAAAAACACTTTTCGGTAATCTTTGAAAATATTGCACAGGTAACTGAGCGGTAGGCAATAGCAAAATCTGTTGTTTTTCACCATGGTGTTCCTTTCGCTAGGATGCCACCTGGTAGGGATGATAGCTCGTGCCTCATCGCTGTTAACTTGTAATAATGTCCGGACTGCTGTAACGATGGATGGATTCCTAACATGTTCGATAATCTGATTGCACATCTCAACAGCCACAGAGGAGAACAAATGAGCTGCCACATTCGCTGTTACTGCCACATCACCTGTTGTACCCGTTGTCTCAGTTGAACCGCTAATCAGGAGAGCTGCCTAAGACCAATCGTAAAACTCATCTTGCTGGTTGATGGCATACCCACACGTATCGTTGTAATCAAATGATCTGGTATGCGGAGCGTACGTGTTTACTTCTTCTCCCTTGATAGACACGTCGTGGACGGGGTCTGCGGTGATATGTAGTTAGCTTAACATCGTAACCCAATGATTTTGGAAACTGTACGTTATCCGCGGATAGAACCGTCTGCGATGCAGGCAACGAAGATACTGACCGATGTTACTCGTCGTCACTGGTATTTAAAACTAACCTACCGCTGGTGTCTTGCTCAATTGCAATATCACGATGATCTCTTCACCTTGAAAATCACAGGCACTGCATTCTGATCGATGATGTTTACATTTATATGGGAAATGATACGTGTGTTGACGGGTAGAAACAGTTTACTGTGTGGGTTTATGTCGATTGCATAGCCCGGATCAACCATCGGAGCAACTCATATAGTGTGTGTGTCGGTTTGCCATCGTGGTAAGACCCGCTCACTATGTTACACTCCAAACGGATCGTTTTTACTTTAACAGTCTCCACGGGTAAATTGGATACGTGCACCACATCCTTAATGAGAGATCTGTTTGCGGAAAAACCCAAGACAGGAGCTATTGAGGCGTTCACTGTCAAATCAATGCCGTATTTGCACTGTATCTCACACTTCAAAGTGTTGTTGGATTTCAAACTGAACAGTTTACTTGCATCGTCAATAGCAACACCCCCTGGTAAATTATTCAACTTGAGATGGATACGGGCCATTTCGTTTTGGATACAGCGTTCCATATCGCCAATTTTATAAGCTCCATTGGGAATTATTATTTCTTGTAGCATGATGATGATGATGATGATGATGATGATGATGATGATGATGATGATGATGATGATGATGATGATGATGAAGATGATCGTAGTTGCCCAAAGTGTTCAGACTTTTCATATAGTCTACTAAGTTTTTGTGAGCTATTTTACCAATTTCTGTCTTAGATTCTCTAAAAGGACATTCACTTGGGTAAGTAATAGGCTTCCGATATATTATCTTTAACATCCACTTCTGTACCACGTCCGCCGCCTTAAACACACTGTCCCTCGCACCTCCTCATCTAATTATCCCATATGACAGTTGCGACTCTACCAGTGCGTGGTAGAGTACTCTCATTTCTCGTGTGTTCAAGTTCTGTCTCAATAATTTGAATTTATCGTCGTGGTGACCGCAATAGGCTGTATGTGATTGAACTGGTACTTTTCAGGAGAGACAAAAAACTTTTTTTTTAAATTACGGTCATCATAAATTTTTAATCAGAAGTTAATGGAAATTTAATAAGGAGTGTATATCTACAGTAAAGCTACAAAATTGTAATTCAACATATTTATTAATTAAATTTGACATACAACTTATTGCTACTTTATTTGGTGTCATTTAGTGACATTTGTCTAATTGCATTTTATGGTAAACATGGAGAACTGAAGTTATTTGTAAGTTAAGGAATTATAAAAGTTACGATAATCTAGAGGAAGTAATTTTGCTAGTTCCTGTAAATGTTTAAATTTTGTTTCTTCTATTGGGCAAGGTTCTTCATACAGATTGGAATGATCAGCCAAATTATTATCAACTCGTTTTGGGCGGGTTGGTAACAATGTCCATTCATTAACAAAATCAGTTTTGTAATTTATCACCCCTTCTGGAGTGTACTGGTAAGCGACGACATCATTGACACAGGGATCTCCAACTTTATTTCCCGGTCGAATACTACCATAAAAAACAGGTTCAAATTTCAGAAAATCACTGTACTGAAGGTAGACTGTCCCGTAAGGCTTAGGATTTTGCCTTGCAGAGTGAATAATATTTAGATAATCTGCTGGAACATAAACTTCCCTTCTTTTACGCAATTTTTTCTCTATGGAAGAATGAATGGAGTCTACCTCCATTTGTGTGTGTCCAACCTCCAAGTATTTATGTTCAATTATGACATTATGTTTGACACTTAGCTCAACCAGTGCATTTGAAAGTTTTACGTTGCGATTTTGATAGCCACAACCATCGCTCCAAATTATAATTTTTTGCGGTTTTTTGTTCTCAATTTCTTTTAGAAAAAAAATTGTTGCAATTGATGCAAATACGTCACTTTCAAGTCCTCCGTTTGCCTCGTGCCATACATAACACATGACATCTTTTGTAGACAAATTATAGTATGTTAAATTATGCACTTTTAATTTGGTTTTGTAATAATTAGCTGTCGCGTTTAGACGAGGGGCTAATAAAACAGCTTGCAAATCAACTGTATAACTTTGTATTTCAGGACAGTTTATGGCGGAAATTTTGTCTCTCTCCTTTTCGGACCGTGCGTCATTTTTCTTTTTAGTATGCGCCTGGAAAACTTCGTCACCAATGGTACCTTGCTTGTACATAATACAGGTATTACACTGGTCTTTTTTGGGAGCATAAATATCAAGATTCATGTTTCTAATTACTTTCAGAAAAGTTTTCCAAGATATTGAAGGTTTATTTTCATTACGACACTTCTCAGAGTAATATCTATGCATATCTCTAAAACTGTACCAGGTTGCTTCAAGGTACAGTTTATTTGATGATGATCGGCAGTAGTGCGATTCCATCTTTGGCAATGAATTTAAAAATTCTTCAACATTTTTTAAAGCAGCAGATTTTTTATCACTGGTTAATCCAATTTCTACAGGACCTGCTGTATCTTCCACTGGAAATTTATCGCCTTTATCGCCATCCAAAGTCCATAAGCGCATTGCCTTTTCTCCAATACAAAGTGTGTTCAGGAAAATTTTTTTGCAAACACATTTTTTTACTTTGTTATTAAGGCCTTCATTGATAACTAGGTAATATTTAAATGATACATTTTCCCGTGAATCATCAGCATCTACGTTGCTTCTTCGATACTTTGGATGCGTTTGTACAACGCATCCGGCAACAAAAACTTTTTTGGCTTCCCATGATGACAACTTCCAAAATGATGAAAAAATTAAATGGCGCATTGCTTCAGTGATAGTAGCACAATCAAAACTTTGCCTAGGACCACCTTTGAGAGTACGTTTCGTTTGATGGCCATTACATCTTGGAAGGATAGATCGTTCCTTTTTTTGTTTAGTTTGTTGGTATCGGCCCTCCTCATTTTTTGTAAATCCAACATAATCCTTTCCTTGAAGTCGAAGCTCAGCATTTTTTTGTCTTTTCCATTCTTTTCTGTTTATTTGCCTCTTGCGCCTTTTTTTAAGACCGGCAGTCTCTTCAGCATTGCTTGAGTAAACCGGCTCCTCTTCCTCTTGGCTGATCTCCTTTTCCCCTTCTGATGGTTCGTACAGCTCCCCTGAACCGGAACTGAAAGCTTCGTCTGGACTACTCTCTTCGCCATCAGAAATTAATACATCTTTTTTCTCATTTACATTGGCAGGTGCAAAACTACATTGTGGTTCGTTGACGTCATTATGGACTTTTTCAGTTTCATTCTCCACTGTTGAAATGTTTGTACAACTTTTATTACCTTCTATTGTGGAAGTTTTATTTACGTCCCTAACTAGCTGCACTATGTAGCTGCTTCTGCTAGCCCCAAACATTTTTCTGAAAATGAAAAAAAGTAAATTTAAAATAAAAAAATAGACGATTTTAATAACATGTAAAAAATACTTTAACTGCAAAAATGCATGGTTATAAAGTAATCAAGGCAGCTCCTAAACTCAGAAGAAAAACCTCTTTAATTATGTTACTTAACATTTTTCATTCTAACGGAGTATGTCAAGATATGGTATACAGAAATATTATGTAGGTACTTATATAAAAACAGTTCACGAAAACAATAAAACAAGTGCGACATTACTAAAATTGAACTAATTGCAAAACCTCGCATGTCAATTACAAACATAAGATGAATCCGGCAAAAAGACGTATGTCAAAAAAAAATTTGAAAAACATTTTGAACTGCTACAGCTAAAAAGCAAGTAAGCCCGGTTTGACTAAAACATAATAATATTATTTCCAAATACTCTAAAAATCTTGGTTAAAACAGTTAAATGTCAAATTTGTTAAAGGAAAGTGAGGTTAAGAGATATAAACTCTTTTGTTCTATAGATAATATTGTACAAAATGTATAATACACAAAGAATAATATACCCAATAGTACTGGAAATAGTACTTACCGTTTTAAAATCTAAGAACACCACACCAGAGTTATAATAGCACCAGCAAATACTAACTAAACAAATTCCAATAGACATACAACCTATTGTCGTATCCAGCCTAGAAGTATATGACATTCGCCATCTTGCACATGCGCGCTCAATGCTCTATTTCGTTGCTGAATGACTTAGGACTAATTGCAGCCTACAGATCTCGTTGATTTGGTTACCAATATGCAATAAAATGAAAAATGATTTATTTTGACATACGACTTATTGCAGTCACCACGACGTTATAAAGCAAGGACCTGACCCCATTTACCACTTGTTCCACTTGTTTGTCCCATCTTAGGTGTCCATCTATTATGATGCCCAAATATTTCACCCATTCGGCTTTCTTCAACTGTAAATCATTATCACAGCTAATTGTTAAGTCTGTAAAGGTAGACAGTGTGTTCCTGTATACTATAAAAGGCAGAAGCTTTATCTTCTCCGCATTAAGCGTCATGTAGTTTAAATCAAGCCATTCCATGACTTTTCTAAAACCAGACTCCGCCATCTGCTTCACTTCACCCCGTGATCTAATTGGTTAATATCTTTTCTCGGGTTGTGGTGGCGATCTGTTTGAAACAGAATGTGAGTAGGTAGATATGTCGAGTTCTAAGACCACCTCCCGCTACTTAGCATGCGTGTGACGTAACAAATATGGCGGCTGTATTGAGGATGACGTAATCTACAAATTAAGATTACGAAATCCAAGATGGCCGACCGGAAGTGAAAAACCCGGGAAATTTAAAATTTTAGACGGTAGTTGGCGCCACCAATCAAAGTAGGAAGCCCTGCCATTTTGATTTTTGCAAAACGTGACGTAAGAAATATGAAGGTTGGCGCAGGCGCAAACTCATACTTTTTAGTTTTTGGTTAAAGTCCTAAGTGTGGGGTATCATTTTACTCGGCTTGGCAAGTGGAATTCAAATTTGGCATTTACGCATGCGCAAGCCCAACTTTTGGAGTTTTGGTCTAAGCCTTAGGTGTTTGGTCTTAGGGTCAGCAAGCAGATTATTAAAAATGCGAATGCTCCGCATCACTTCAGAGCATAATAGACGAATTTTTCCAGTCAACTTCTACCAATACACAAGATGAAATATTTACACATTGTTTGTTAAATTTGGAGCAGAAATTTATGAATAAAACAGCAACAGTAGCAGATTTAAGATTATGAGATGAGAAAACATTTTATTTAACAGAAAATAGCTCTAGCCATGTTAGTGTAGGACTATGTCCACAATATAGTTTCAAGCCAGTAGTATTATTACGAAAAATCAACTCAAATAAAATGGTAATGTTCAATTTTGCAACGTTTCAAGAATTTTCAAATGTGGTGCTCTCAAACATAGGCGATTTCAAGCAAGCACACATCAAACTTAAAAACTTGCAAGAAAATAATGGTGAAGCATTAGGTTATATTTTATCTAATTACCAAGTATTCATGCTACCCAGAAAAAAATGTACGATTTAGTTTTATATATAAAAACCAGAGATATTCAAATAATTTTGATATAAGCGTGCAGGAATTAGAGACATTAAGACATATTTCACAGGCTATTTTAAATAGTTTTTACGAATACGAAACAAAATTGTATCCAGATTTCCAAGTGTTTATTTATAGACTTAGAGAGGAAATATTTAAATATAATTTTTTAGCATATAAACACACTGTATATCATGTAGTTGCTAGAGAATATATAGAACACAATGTAATTTTAAGCCAACTAATATGTAATAAAAAAAATTAAATGCAAATATATAATAAATAGTTTAAACGTTTAGGTTTTTTACTTTACCACATTATTTTCCGAAGTGTTGAAATGAATTTAAAACAATATTTTTACATACAATAATATATGCTACTATTGTGTCGAAAACATTTATTATGTTAATTAAACACCATCATGTTGTTTTCAATTGTGTAAATATTTGCTAAAGCAACGTTTTTGTTTCCAATAATAAATACTTGTATTATGTTAAAATATTATGCTAATTAGGTTCAAAATGTAACATATGTATTGTAAACAGGAAACGACAGTTAATATAATACTGCAAATTCTTGGGCAAGAATACTTTCAACTGAATATAGTTGTGAAATATTATGCTAATTATCTTTTAGGGAAAAACAAGTGTTGCGCAATACACACCGGATGTTACTCAGAGTAGCTACTAATTAAAAATATTACGCAATATTTCACAATATTAAAACGGTTTAACACCCACACAAATATTGTCTAAACAAGCGAAATACAGGCTATTTAATCAGAAACAATTCAGTGTGGTGAAAATTTTTATAGAGCACTACTACTATTACTACTGCCGCCAATAATAATAATAATAATAATAATAATAATAATAATAATAATAATAATAATAATAATAATAATAATAATAATAATATCAAGTAAAATGGGTCTTTTTAAGTGCGACGAGTGTGCCAAAAATTTGTTCCGGAAGGACGCGTTATCCAGATATAAGAATAACTGCAACTCCAACTCGCAGTTATTCTTTTGTACTGAGTGGATGAGTACCTTCGCCTGTTTTGGCAATCTCCAAAAGCATCGAAATAAATTTCACGGTGAGTAGATTTTTAATTAAATATATAGAGGTTTTAGCGAATTTTCATAGGAATTTTTTTTGATGCTATTCGTTTTAGAGCTGTTAGATTATATTTTGTTGTTTAATGGCTAATGAAACATTACGTATAAGAAAAGTTAGGAATAGTTTGCTTTTATTCAAGGGTTTCCGAATTATAATTATGTATAGCCCCGAGTTCTTTTAGGAAAGTACATTTAAGCGTTGCTGAATTTTATATTTTTTGTTTAACTCCAGGAAATTACATTGAAGCGTTGCTGAATTTTTTATTTTTTGCAGAGTTCTTTTAGGAAATTACATTTGAGCGTTGCTGAATTTTTTTATTTTTTGCCGAGTTCTTTTAGGAAATTAAGTTTAATAATACATTTTCTTTATAGCTTTTCTATTGTTTCAGAAACAACATCAGCAGCATCATCAACAACAACACGACCGCAACCATCAACCAGCGGGATGAAGCGGAAGACGACCACAAACCAACAAAAACCAGCCAAAAAGACGGCTAGAAGCATCAGATGTCTCATCTGCAATCTGGATGTACTAAAAGTGAGTTTTAACAATAAATTTGGAAATATTGTTTTTACTGTCAAACCTTAAATATTTTTCCCCAAAGCGAGTTTTAACAATAAATGGGTTTGTTCTTTAGGAAATATCTTTAATATTTTTGTTTGTTACAGACATCGTTCTCAAGTCATCTTCGCAGCATTGAACATAAAAATAAAGCATGTATCGATGGCGAAGATGGCATTAAACTTATCTAACACAACTTCAACACTCGGCTGACTACTTTCAGGATACCAACTCAAGATATAGCGATTGACATCGAGGAATTTCTACAGTACGCCCGGCCGAAAGTTTTGCGTACTGTAGGAAAGAAAATGGAGGAGCTCGGATGTTTGAAGATCAGCCTCGAGTTGTTTGGCTATAATAATAATTATTCCATCAACCAGTCAAACAACTCGAAGACATCAAAAGTTTCAACACCCGAGCAACATCAATCGCTACATCCGAAGAGTCAACTGAAGTAGTGGTGAGGTTGGAAGACGCCATGCAAGCCAAAGCTGTTGAGTTTCAGCATCATGAAAGCGGTAAGTGTTTTCTTGTGGTCACTTGTGTTTAAAAATTTTCAGATTATGTGTTTGGAATATTTTTTAGATTTTGTGTTTGGATTTTTTTTCAGTCTCCTCAACTCTTACAATTTTTAGGTATTGCTTTATAAAATTTTTACATTTTATGTTTGGATTTTTTCTCCACTCTTACCATTTTAGGTATTGTTTTGAGGGTTTATGTTTTTCTCAAAATGTTGTATGCATTTACTTGTACTTTTTTCGATTTTCAGGATGGGTGCTACAAAAACGGCTTTGGCTTGAGGTTAGTGTTGCCAAATACTCTCCACTAACAGGTAGCTCATACATGGAGCTGCCTAAGAGCATCATGGCAAAGAAGGCGTGTTTAAACATCCAGAATGCAGACAACCGATGCTTCATGTGGTCTCTCCTTGCTGCGCTTCATCCTGTTGATTATGTTAAGGGTCTTCATCGCTTATCTCATTATCTGCCATATGAAAGCGAATTGGACTTTACAGGTATTGAGTTTCCTGTTTCATTAAATCAAACTGCTCAGTTTGAGCAGCAGAATGATATTTCTATTAATGTTTATGGGTTGGATAAACATTTTGATGAGGGGAAATTTAAAGTAGATATTTGTGGACCCTTATATTTTACAACTTCTCGCAAGACTAGACATATCAACTTATTACTCTTGACTGGTGAAGTCGAGAGCAACTTACACTATTGTTTAATAAAAGATATGTCTTGTCTTGTGAGAAGTCAAATTTCGAAACACGACCGTAGAAAATTTTTATGTGATGGTTGTTTAGTTTTTTCAACAGTGAAGAAAAATTGGTTGAACATCAAAAGTATGATTGCAATCATGTTAAAATAAATTTACCTTCAACCGAGTTGCGTAAGGATAAATATGGCAAATACACACCCGCGATTTTACTTAGGTTTTACGATTTCGAAAAGAAAATGCGTGTCCCTTTCGTTGTGTATGCAGATTTCGAGTCTTTTGCCCCCTTTGGATACCGAACAGTCTCAAAATTGTTGCGAGACATTGACACAAAAGACTCACAAACATGTTCCTTATTCATTCGCGTACTACATTGAATGCTCTTTCGATGACTCGCTCTCAAAATTTGAAACATCGTGGTCAGGATGCGGCTCGAGTTTTTGTTGAACGTTTAGAAAACGATACTAGAGAGATGTATCAAAACCATATTGGTAAAGTTTGGCCTATGACACATTTAACCGACGAACAAGAGCGTGAATTTCAAATTCAAAATTGTGCCACATATGTGAAAGACCTTTTGATGCCGATGAGGAAAAATTCGTGACCACGATCATTTGCTCGAATTCAATAATTATCGCGGCCCGGCTCACTCTATCTGTAATCTAAATTAAAAAGTTCTAAAATTCATTCCGGTACTTTTCCACAATCTCTCAGGGTACGATCGTCATCTCTTCATCAAAGAGTTGGCAGAGTACGAATCAAAATTAGATGTTATTGTTCAAAACAAAGAGCGATACATCACTTTTAGCAAACATGCCTTGGTTGATCAAGTGGAGGAGCCGGAAGGCAACAAAGCGAAACAGACATACATAAAACTTAGATTTTTAGATTCGTTTAGGTTTATGGCTAAAAGTTTGGAGAAATTAGCAAAAAATTCACAAGACAGTCAGTGTAGGGAGGTGAAGAAATATTTCGCGGACACAAACAAATTTAATTTAATTCGACAAAAGGGTGTATTTCCTTATTCGTATGTTGATTCAATTGAGAAGCTAGAAGAAACTAAGCTTCCATCTGAAGAAGGGTTCTACGATATGTTGAGAGGTGAACACATCATACATGCTGACTATGAGCGTGCATGTAAAGTGTGGCAGATGTCTGGATGTGAAACTTTAGGGGAATATTCAGATCTATATTTAAAATCAGACGTGTTACTTTTGGCGGATGTGTTTGAAAATTTCAGGAATGTTTGTTTTGAGGTGTATAATCTCGATCCTTGTCAGCACGTTACAGCTCCATCTCTTGCTTGAAATGCATCACTTTTTCAAAAAAAGGTATACGGGGCGGCGTCAGTCAGTGTAGTGTTAGGAGAGCACTAGCTAACAACGAACTATGACAAAACAAAACCTAAATCGTGGCTTATCTTTTCTGACGCCACTAGTTTGTATGGTATGAGCATGCGCCAACCATTACCGAGCGGAAGCTTCCGTTGGCTCTCCGAAGAAGAAATTCAAAAGTAAAAAATTGAAAATTTTGGAGATTATGATGATTTTGGCTATGTTTTCGAAGTTGATTTGGAGTATCCGGAGAGCCTACACGACTTACATAATGAATTGCCCTTTTGTCCTGAACCGTTCATACCCCAGGTTCAGAATTGCCGAAACTTATTCCAAATTTACACAACAAAACGAAATATATCATTCATTATAGAAAATTGAAACAAAGTTTGGCTAACGGGTTAGTTTTGAAGAAGAGACATCGCGTAGTGACTTTTAGGCAATCTCCATGGTTAAAAATTTACATCGACAAAAACACAAAACTAACTAACCAATCCAAAAATGATTTTGAACGGGATTTCTTTAAATTGAAGAACAACGCAGTATTCGGCAAAACCATGGAGAATCTGGACAAGAGGGTCGATGTTAAACTTGTGACGCACTGGGACAACTTAGGCCCTAAACCGGGAGCTGCGGCTTATTTAAATAAGCCTAATTTCAAAAGTCATTCAATATTCACGGACGACTTTGTAGCCATCCAACTAAACAGAACTCACGTGACATACGATAGATTCATATATGTAGGTTTTTCGATATTAGATGTATCAAAAACCGTCATATATGACTTTTTGTATGGATACTTAAAACCTAAATATGGCGACAAAGTGACTTTACTGTACACTGACACCGACTCTTTGCTATTTTTAGTAAAGACAGAAAACTTTTATAATGACATGAAGGATGACATTGGCAGATACGACACTTCGAACTACTCGGCTGACAACCCGCACGGTATACCGGTAATTGAGAGTGTGTTAGAAAGAATGAAAGATGAGCACAAGGGCAAAATTTTATTCGAAATGGTAGGGACGGGTGCAAAATCGTACATGGTTGATGGGGAGGGTATTTTAACGAAAAAAGCTAAAGTGTGCAAGCATGTGTGACTGAAAGAGATTTGAGTGCGGATGATTACACAAATGTTGTAGATAGTATGGGTGGAACAAAGATGGATGATGAGGGGTGTGTTGGTAAATGAGGGGCGAGTGTTTAAACGTATGAATGTGTTTCGTAGTAGTATGCGTGATGTGTATACTCAAATGTTGCATAAGGTGGCACTATCACATTTCGATGATAAACGCTGCCTTAGTCCAGGGTCATATAAAACATTAGCTTGGGGACATAAATATATTGCTATTAGAGAGTAACTCGCTGACTACTCTTTCAACTATCCAGAAATGTTTATCCATCCTGTAAACAGGAAATGTCATTCTTAAGGTAGCTCAATACCTAACCAAATTCGTTTTCATAAGGCAACTCATTCGCAGCTCATTTAGACTAAGTATTTTTATATACATATTTTTATATACATATTTATTCATATTTTTATATATTTATTCTTATATTTATTCATTTATTTTTATATTTATTCATTTATTCTGATGTTTATTCTTATATTTATTCATATATTTATTCAATTGTTAAAATTGTTAGCTATTGTTTAGGTTTGAAGAAATTTGTTTATTTTCTCTCAATACTATTGTTAATGTTGATTGAATTTGAATAAAAAATTACATTTGGTGATTTTTAACGTTTTTGGTAATAAAGATGATTTTCGAGTTTTTGTGTTTGGGTTGTTTAAATAAAAAACAAATATTTTACAACGTTTTATTTTAATATAAATTAGTATAATACAAATTATTTAATGTCTTTAGTGTTAACCCAAGAATTATGAGTTTTATCAAAACCAAGCCATTTCACATATGACTTGGTGCCTTTTTTCTTAACACTTTTTCAATTAAATACATGTCAGAAGATAGAGTCTTTTGTAGTTCTTCTTCATAAAATCCCCCACTGATAGGCTTGGCTTGCATGTCGTCAATTTAATAGGTGGTTGGATTGGTGTAGTGAACTTTAGTGATTTTAAACAATTCCCTTGACCAACGTGGTGTGTAGCCGTTTTCAAATAATGTTTAAGCTTTACTTAGACGTACAACATCACCTACTTTAAATTAATTTTTGTTACACATTTTGATATTTGAATAGACTCGTTTACGAATAGCTTCTGCATTTTTCTTATTAACATCTTTAGGTTTTACACCAGTTGTTCTATAAATTGTAGCGTTGTAGTTAGCAGTTACATCAGGTAGTGTATTTAACCACTTGTAGGAGCCAAACAAGTTGAAATTTTTGTAGATCTTCTCTTTTAAGGTACGTATAACTCTTTCCACTATTGCAGCTTTTTTCACACTATAAGTGCTATAGTGATTGATGTATTTTTTCATTAAGGAATTAAATTTGGAGTTGTAAAACTCCTTACCGAGATCAAACTGAATGTTAGAGGGTGCTGTACTCTTAGCTAAAATATCAGCTATAGCTTTAGTCACCTCTTCAGCATTTTTAGATTTAAGCGGACGAGTCCACACATACTTTGAAAAACAATTGATAACCACTAAAATGTACTTGTAACCAGAGTTTTCACGATGATAGTCAGTAACCTCTGCTAAATCAATCTGCCACAAGTCATTTAAACCTTTGATTATGGTACGTCTACGTTTAAAATTGATTCTTGCTGGTTTATACAGTTCATTTATAATTTGTTTCTTAGCATCAGATGGTTCACTCCTGGTGATGATGGATTTAACAGTATTCACTTATCATGTAAATCTTTTAGTTTATTGTCTGTGTCACTCAACTTCTTCTTCAACTTGTTATTCTTTGACACATCAAAGTCTTTTAAAACTTGAGCACTTATGTTTTTGGCTTAATTTTTCAATTTATTTTCAAAATCGTTTTTTAAATCTTCCAACTCAGGTTTATGCACAGCTTCAAGTAAGATGGCAATAATTCTTTGTGTCACTTCATCTTTGTTTTTCTGATAGTCATCTATCCATACATCTACAAATTTTTTATTTACACCGTCTGTTCAATCGATTGGATCACCAACGTTACACAATTTGTGGTTTTGCACATCAAAGTAACCACTTGTAGTTCTTGTGAAAATCTCTCTTTGAACCACTCTGCTATGTATAAACTTGTTGGATTTTGCAGCAGTACGACTAAACTTATCGATAGACATGATGAAACTAAAGACTAGCGTATAAAGCCGACTTTTTATATGATGTGAGCTTCTTTCAGTTCTTCTATGATTGACTGAATTTCATTGTTATGAGCATTATTGCCGGCAGATTGGGAAGCCATTAAAAGTCTAAGTATATCAAGTAACTCGTTAACATCATCCCAGTACACATATTCTTTTCGTTTCTTATTATGCACCATGTATGACATGCCACGACCTAAAGTTACTGAGGAAGATCGTGATCTAGCACCTTCTGGTTCTGAAATTGGTTTTATTACATGCCGATATTGGGTAGAGGTGTTTCGTAGGCCTTCTTTAGGATTGTTCTCTTTTCTATGAAGACTCGTAGTTGCCATAATGTCTGCGTAGTCTCGTAAAGCTCACTGATTTTTCATAGCACTCATACCTGGTTTTCTCAAAAATATCAATTCCAACAGATGATTAGTGCCGTAATATCTTCTGTCACCAACCACAATTTGAAAGCTTTTTCTATTTCTAAAATCTGCATCAGTAACAACAAATTTAATAGGTTTGTTTCCAAGCATCTCGTTCTCTATAAGCTTTCGTAACCCATAATTCAGGCTCAGGTGGCTCTGTTTCCAATTCAAACGTTTCATCATCACTAAGGAATGGAATTTCCTCCTTTGCTACTGTTGGTTTGACTTCAACTTCTGTTTTAGTCGGTTTCTGTTGAGTTGTAGCCAATACTGCAGCAGTTTTAGTTGGTGTCTGTTGCGTTGTAGCCAATGCTGTGGTAGTTGGTTGTTGTTGAGCAGTAGCCAATGTCGTGTTTTTCGATATATCACTCAAAGGTTTTAAGATAGGTTTATATAAACGTTGTAATGTTTCATCTGTCTCTGTTTTGCACAGTTTCTAAGTTAAATATTTGTTTCGAATAATCTTTGATAAATCGGCTATTTTACGTTTGATGTTTGTTTGTTCTGTTGAGAGTTTTTGCTGACGACGATGAATTTTAGATTTTTTCGACATGTTTACACTATGTCAAACATATAAAGACTAACAACAACAGCAGCAGTTTAAATATATATAAAGTGATCGAATCCTTTACGATATCTTCCCTTTGTTAAACCAGAGTCTTTAACAATCACCACCACATCATGTTTAGTTTGCCAACACTCGCCACAAAGTGTTTTGAATTTTTCAAATATCATATCTGTTGTAACATGATCATCATACACATGTTTAATATTTGTTTCATCCTGTTTAAATAACACCACAACATTGCCATTGTCACGTACCAGTTGCTTTGGAACTTTGCTATATGTCTGACAGCGATAGAATGAATCAAAATTCTTATGTCGTCCCATACAAAAATACGATTTGATTTTATCTTGTTTGTCACACGCCACATCATCAAATATGAAAATTGAGTTGCCCAAGGCATTTGAAGGGTCTAATATTTCATCGTTTTCACTATACGGATAATATCCAACAGTTTTTGTTGACTCCAACACATCCTTCAACATCTTGTATTTGGGTTGATATAGAGTCTTTGAATACACATACACGTTTTCAAACTTTAAACCGTTCGGTTCAAACAATAAACTCAACATAACATTTGTTTTACCACACCCACTAGGACCACATATCAAACATCTAACTGTGTCTGGTAAAAGAAGACAATGCCGGTGTTGTTTAACTGTTTCAACAGAAACAACATCATCCAGGTTTGTGACTGGCAAGGTTTCAGTTGTGTGTTTTAAGATACGCATCGTTAACTAAACTGACACTTCAAGTATAAATAGCTGTGTTTAATACATATTTGCATCAGTATCAATGTTGGTATTTAAAGGTGAGGGCCTTGTAAACACACTCATTAACGCCTTACCGGTTGAGTTACACATTCCTGGTTATCAGTTTTGTGGTCCGGGTACTAAACTTAAAGAACGTCTTGCTAGAGGTGATCAAGGTATCAATCTGCTAGACCGTGCTTGTCGAGACCATGACATTGCTTACTCTCAATCAAAACAGTTGAGCGATAGACACCGAGCTGACGAGGTGTTGGAGAATCAAGCTAGGCAGAGAGTTAAATCGAAAGACACAAGTTTTGGTGAAAAAGTGGCCGCTTGGAGTGTAGCAAAAACAATGAAAGTTAAAAGAAAACGTAGGAGTAGTAAAAGATGTGATGGTAAAATACCATTTAAAAATATCTTAAGTTTAATGCGGAATGCTATAAATGTGGGTGAACAAGTTCCATCTGTGAAAAATTTACTACATGTAGCAAGAAAAGTTATCAAAAATGCCGGAGGCCGCAAGAAAGTTAAAGTACCCCGTGTTATTCCGGTACCAAACAGTGGGGGGTTTCTACCATTGTTACCTCTTATATTTGTCGGTCTATCAGCTCTTGGTGCTCTGGGTGGTGGTGCTGCTGGCATTGCTAAAGCCGTAAACGATGCCAAGTCGGCTAAACAAAAATTGGAAGAAGCAAAACGTCACAATCAAACAATGGAGGCTATTGCTGTCGATGAGAAAGGTAGTGGTGATGGTCTATATATGAATAAGCAACGCAGTGGTTATGGTTTGTATCTGCAAAAGCCAAAAAAAATGTGATGCATTTACCAGCAAGACCTATAACAAATGTAGATCTTGTAAAATTTGCTGGTAAAATGAAAATCCCCTATTTTAGAGGTGTATACATGCGAGATGAGCTACCTCGAAATGGACCACGTAAAAATGAATCCTTTATCCTTTATGAATTTACAAACAAACAAGGAGCCTGGTAGTCATTGGGTTGCAGTTAGGAAGCGTGGTGATATAGTTGAGTACTTTGACTCATATAGAAATTTGAATCCACCAGTCGAGTTGCAGCGGTATCTTAAAGACTATTCCATAGTGTATAATCATGATGTGTATCAAACATATATTACTTATAATTGTGGTCACTTGTAAGACTAGATGCATTCGCGCAACAATTAGAACCGTAGACCGGTTTCGCTCTCATTAGAGCTCTTCAGTACGGTATACTAATTGCAGCAAAAATGCACCAAAAATAACACGGCTATCGTATAGCCAGTCTTAAAACACTAAGTGAGTAGCGAACGTGTCGCCACCTAGTTCGGAACCAAGTACTTGTTGTCACGCCCGCTCCAAATAATACAGAGTATTAAAAATAGAGACGGTATACAACTAACTAACAATTTAAAAAATTGTTAGCCCTGGCCCATTTCTACCCCAATATAGGGACCTCGTTGTATACAGAGTATTAAAAATAGAGACGGTATACAACTAACTAACAATTTAAAATTTTTTTTAAATTGTTAGTTAGTTGTATACCGTCTCTATTTTTAATACTCTGTATTATTTGGAGCGGGCGTGACAACAAGTACTTGGTTCCGAACTAGGTGGCGACACGTTCGCTACTCACTTAGTGTTTTAAGACTCGCTATACGATAGCCGTGTTATTTTTGGTGCATTTTTGCTGCAATTAGTATACCGTACTGAAGAGCTCTAATGAGAGCGAAACCGGTCTACGGTTCTAATTGTTGCGCGAATGCATCTAGTCTTACATACTTTGTCCCTATATTGGGGTAGAAATGGGCCAGGGCTAACAATTTTTTAAATTGTTAGTTAGTTGTATACCGTCTCTATTTTTAATACTCTGTATTATTTGGAGCGGGCGTGACAACAAGTACTTGGTTCCGAACTAGGTGGCGACACGTTCGCTACTCACTTAGTGTTTTAAGACTCGCTATACGATAGCCGTGTTATTTTTGGTGCATTTTTGCTGCAATTAGTATACCGTACTGAAGAGCTCTAATGAGAGCGAAACCGGTCTACGGTTCTAATTGTTGCGCGAATGCATCTAGTCTTACATACTTTGTCCCTATATTGGGGTAGAAATGGGCCAGGGCTAACAATTTTTTAAATTGTTAGTTAGTTGTATACCGTCTCTATTTTAATACTCTGTATTATTTGGAGCGGGCGTGACAACAAGTACTTGGTTCCGAACTAGGTGGCGACACGTTCGCTACTCACTTAGTGTGGTCACTTGTGTTTAAAATTTTTAAATAAAAGACTTAAACAGTAACCTCTGTGTTTCAGTCATGTCGCTAACGTTACAGTTGAAAGGTAAATCGTCTTCTCTGTCGTTGGAAATGTTTCCACCGATAGTGTTAGACCCTCGGTTTGATAATTCATAGGCACTTACAAATTTTCACACATACAACACCATACCAAACATAGAACCTGGATGTAATAAGTTACATTTTTATTTTACATTGGAAGCCAAACCGAAGAAAGATGGTGTGTTACAGGAAATAATAATTCCTAATGGAGCGTATGAAATTAGAGATATGGAACGATGTATCCAAAATGACTTGGCTCGTATATATCTAAGTTAAATAATTTACAACCTGATGATGTGGTGGATGCAACTAAGCTTTTCAGTTTAAAAGCCAACAAGACTTTGAAATGTAAGATACTGTGCAAGTATGACATCGATTTTACAGACGATGCTTCAATAGCTCCTCTCTTACGTTTTTCCTCAAATAGAACTCTTATTAAAGATGTGGTGCACGAATAGAATTTACCTGTGGAGATTGTTAAAGTGAAAATGATTCATTTAGAGTGCAACATAGTGAGCGGGTCTTACCATGATGGCAAACCTACACACATAGTTTATGAGTTTGCTCCAATGGTTGATCCGGGTTATGCGATCGACATAAACCCACATAGTAAACTATTCATGCCTGTCACCACCCGAATCATTTCTCATATAAATGTAAACATTATCGATCAGAATTCAGTACCTGTGAATTTTCAAGGTGAAGAGATCATTGTTATATTGCAGTTGAGCAGAGCGCCGGCATGTTAGTTATAAATAACAGTTTCAGTATCTTCGCCGCCTGCATCGAAGACAGGTCTATCGTTTGAGAACATTGAATTTCTAAAATCTTTGGGTTATAATGTCGAGCAAACTACATATCATCGCGGACCCCGTGCACGACGAGTCAATCAGGGGAGAAGAAATACACACGTACGCTCCTCAAACTAGATATTTTGATTACGACACGTGTGAGTTTGCAATCAATCAACTATTGCTCTTCAGAGGCTCTACTAACTAGTGGCACAACTGAGACGACTGGTGCTACAGGATATGTTTCAGTGACATCTAATGCAGCCGTTAATTTGTTTTCCTCTGTTGCTGTTGAATTTCGCAATCAGATTATTGAACATGTTAGAAACCCTGGTGTAGTTACAACAGTTCGAACATTTTTGCAAGCAAACAGCGATGAAGCACGAGCTATGATCCCGGCTGGTTGGCACCCTGCCGAAAGAAATACAATAGTGAAAAACAATAGATTTTGTTATTGTATACCTTTCAGCTACCTGTGCAATATCTTCAAAGATTATATAAGAGTGCTTTTCAGTCGCCTATTGATACGTATAATTTGAGCTCAGAATGATAGAAATTGTGTAGACACAGCAGACAAAACCATAAAGTTTCACATTGAACATATGGTGTTGCAAGTCAAACATATCCACCCTAGTGATGTTATACAACAACAGTTGTTAAAATCTATTGCTCAAGACAAAAAGATTCTTATACCATTTAGAAAATGGGAGATGTATGAATTGCCTAATTTGAGTAAATCAACTAAGGATTTGTGGTCTGTTAAAACTTCCTCAAATACTGAACGGCCTAGATTTGTTGTTGTGGTATTTCAAACGGATCGACACTACACTCCAAGGCGAGATATTAACGAATTTGACCACGTGGATATTCGAGATGTAAGACTTCACCTAAACTCCAAGCAAATCCCCACCGAAGGTATGAATCTGAACTTTGGCCAAGCAAACTATTTGGAAGCATATAGAAAGATGATAGAGTTTCAACGGTCATATGTTGGTAGAGAACCTCAACCTACAGTGCATTACAGAACCTTTGCAAAGTTTCCTATGTTTGTGTTTGATTGTTCCAAGTAGAGCGATTCTATAAAACCCTCCACTGTCGATATCAAGTTCGAAATGGAGAGTCGTCAGACCTTCTCAGATCACACGAAATGTTTCTGTATAATTATACATGATTGCGTCATCGAGTACTCCCCACTCTCTAATGTTGTACGCTATATAATGTAGATGGTAAGGTTGGAACAGATCAGTGTCAAGATATCGTTCGTAGTCGTCGATACTCAAGGTTTTTGTCTTCCTGAATTTACACCTAAAGAACTAGTGATTTGTAATGGGTATCAAACAATGCATTATGTATTTAAGCAACATACACCGTTACGTTTATTGCATGCAGACACAATTAAACAAGTGAAGTTCCTGCAAGCTCAACATCATTGTATTGATTATAATTATGGTAATGTTAATTTAGAAGAATTACCAAATATAATCGCCCAAACACATTATTGCTCAACAAGTGGATAGAATTTATGTTAAAGGAGAAAATAAGCAAAGGTTCTTATCACATTTACTGTAAGCTTGTGGCTATCAAGTGAATGTTATCAACTTGGAAAACAGTCCAGGGTGTCCTAAGCTGGTGCCTGATATTCCTTTATGTATGGAACATACTCTGGGATATAATAGAAAATGCATATGTAGTGTAAATAACTGTATATCATTATTTCTCATATTGTAAGCTTAATAACATAATAAAACAAAGTTGTAAATTATATATGTGTTTTTATTTTAAACGATTTTAAAATACATTTATTAATATTAATATCCAACCACATTAGTTTCACCAGCATCCATCCACTATCGGCTTCTGCAAACTTCAAAGCTTTTGTGTAAATCTCGTTGCTGAATTCCTTAAATATATTTTCAAAATCAGTTGAAACTGTAACATGTTTGGTTTTAGTATTGAAAGACTCCATTTCTTTTATATTCCGACTTTGGAGCCCATACAATCCAAACAATTCCAACTTCATTTTAATTTGATTATGTTTAGCTAAAGAAGCTTCAATTAGATGAAACACTTTATATTTCACAGTATCCAAGGCAAGTTTTATGTCATTACCATCTAAGCTTATACGATAGGTGGCCACTCTATTTTTAAAAGCTTGAGCTAACATCTGTACTTGTTCAACTTGCCATGGCTCACATATTTTTGATTTGTGAGCTTCACTACGTAAATGTCCAGAAAATACATTATTTTTCACTTGTACCGAGCATGACTCACAATATCTCATCTTAACTACGAGTGCTTAACTAATGAATAAAACACACGTGTTTTGTTTAAATAGATATATTAACAAACATGTTTACGATACATATCCTTAGGTACAGTGTAATATTTAAAACATAAGTACATCAGCATAAATAATGCCAGACATATAAGAAAACCAGTTGCTATAAACATAGAAATATAATTTGATGTGAACAGGTAAGAATTATTTAATACAAGAGTTCTCCAATCAGATGTCTCACCACGTGTACCATTAGCAAACAGAAACATAAGTTTGTAATGCACCACTTCAGACTTGCTTTTGGACATGTTGTACATTGAAAGTTGTATAAGTTCATCATTGTGTAGATGTGTTGTTGGAAGGCCAGACCATTTCGTGCAGTCATCAAAACAGATTCTTACTTCCTTCACATCGCACGGTTTGTAAATATAAAACACATTTTGACACAATGCTGTGAGGATAATGAAGCTTGTTTTAAGATGACTCATTGTTGATGTGGCTGATATCGGTTAACACTTGCTCTTGAGCGTAATAAAAACACTCTGACATGTAATACTTGAATGTGGGAGAAGTGTGGTTAAGTTGGGTTTTTATCACTCGGATGCTTTGCGCTGCACTAACATCTAAAATTCTTAAATCTCTTAAAGTTTGAACTATATGTCGAAGGAAAAAATCGTATGTCCATGCAAATTGTGTTTCTTTCACATACTCAATTATTTCTTTAACAATAGCTTCACAAGCCATCAGCTTTTCTATGGTTTCTTCATTCATATACATATGAATATGTGTAAAACACTTATCAACACATAAAACTTTTTCACTTAGAATATGTGTGGAACTTATTCTGCTGTAATCCAACTGAGTCACAGCATGAGTTTTTTCTCCATCTTTGAACCACTTTACATATAATGCACGTATGTTGTCCATAAACTCATAAAACTCCCAATATTCCAATGCTAAATATTGGTTTTCTGCATCCAACGCTAGTGGGTTGATAAATTTCACAAGAACTGTAAAGTCATTTCTTACACTTATTCCAGTAACTAATTTCGAAGACCGTTTGATATCAAATGTGGTTTCCATCAGTAGTCTCTTGTCTTGATACTTGTTGAACACCAGTCTTCTGTTTTGTTGATCTGTGAAATCAGGACCATCGTTTTCATCTACATCCAACATCATGCTGAGACAACCACAACCACAAGTAACTTTCATCGTTAGACTAAGTTTGTTGTTCAAATATTTGCTCTTAAGTAGGGTTTCCCTCTCCACTTTCATTGGTTGTATTGTTCTCACTGATTTGCTGTTAAATTTTTAAAATCTGTTGCGATCATTAAATAGATTAAAATATTTCGTACTGTACTTCATAATGGTCAACAAGATGTTTATGCCAAACTTTAACAAACTTGTCTACATCAACACAATCCTCATTCTCATATTTATCCCAATCAGCATTGGTTGGAAGATTGTCAAAATATTCTTCGCAAATTATATATAACATATCGGTAACATCTGTTCTGTTAAGTTTTCGTGTTAAAAAATTTAAGGATTTACTACGATTGCTGTGGGATTTATAATCATATAGTAGTAAATCATATAAATGATCTCCAAAGTTGTGTAGATCATCACAACTGAAAAATTCGAATTCTTTATTAAACCCTCCTCTCACCATTTCGAGTGTTTTCTGTTTAATTTCTGCTTCAGTTGGTGGTTCAATTTATATTGTTGAGATGTCATCATCATCAGAATAACTTTTGTATTGATTTGCTGCTCCTTTGGGTAAATATTTGAAGAATGGTTTGGTTAAAGGAGCTCCCAGGTTGTATCTAATGAGTGACAAAGCAAAGAATTGTGTATAGCAACCTCCTACCAAATATATGTCACACAATTCAACTATATGTCTGCTTTCAAAATCTCCACCTTTACACTTGCGTTCATTTCTAAAAATTTCTTTTTGTATCTTTAACACTAACAGTCTTATTTTCGATTTGTTTTCCTCACTATATATTTTACCTTCCTGTTTTCTGTGTACACTAAACAACTGAGGTTGTTTCTCCATTGTAATAATATCCTCTATATTGATTTCGGGCTTCTCCGGGTAAATATTAGCAAAACGGCTTGCTTAATGGAGCTCCCGGGTTGTATCTAATGAGTGCTACAGCAAAGAATTGTGTAGAACAGCCTCCTGCCAAATATATGTCACATAGTTCAACTATATGGGCACTCTTATAATCCTCACCTTCAGAATCACGTTCATCAATAAAAGCTTCTTGTTGTATTTGCAACACTAACTTTTTTAGTCTATATTCGCTTATGTCTTCGGCTAATTTATTTTTACTACCGTACCACAACTCGTTGTTATACATTATGCTGCTGATTCTACACAACTAAAAACTACTAACTAACAAAACATATTTATATACTCGATTGAAAGAGGCCCGCTAGAGGTTGATTTTGAATTGTTGTTGAAACTCGTTTAACCGTCATCGTTGTTTTTTTTTGCATTTTTGTAGAAGGTCACATACATTTGTAGAAGGTCACATACATTTACCGGTCACTCTCTGAAAACATATGACTCATTTCCTGTCACAAAACCTAACTAACAAAACATGTTTATAGACTCGATTGAAAGAGGCCCCCTAGAGGCTGTTTTTGAATTGTTATTGAAATTCGTTTAACCGTCATCGTCGCAGTTGTGGCTATGTTGCCAGATTAAGCATGCCAGGCATTCGCATTTTTAAAATCTGCTTGCTGAGCCTAAGACCAAACACCTAAGGTTTAGACCTAAAACTCCTAAAGTTGAGCTTGCGCATGCGTAAATGCCAAATTAGAATTCTACTTGCCAAGCCGAGTAAAATAATACCACACACTTAGGACATCAACCGAAAACTAAAAAGTATGAGTTTGCTCCTGCGCCAGCCTTCATATTTTTTACGTGACTTTTTGCAAAAATCAAAATGGCAGCGTTCTTACTTTGATTGGTGCGCCAACTACCCTCTAAAATTTTAAATTTGCTGGGGTTTTCACTTCCGGTCGGCCATCTTGGCCGCCTTCATGGATTACGTCATCTTAATTTGTAGATTACGTCATCCTCAATATAGCCGTCATATTTTTTACGTCACACGCAAGCTCAGTAGCGGGAGGTGGAAGGTGGGAGGTGGTCTTAGAACTCCCCATCTCTACCTACTCATGTGAAATAAGCAATTGGGGCATTATCCTCACAACCCTTTTCGTCTCTTCCGCGTTTGCTGACTTCTTTTGTTTCTTACTCTGTGAATCTCCTGCTTTAGAGCATCGCAGTATCCGCTACTTATACTTCCAGTAAACAGAACGTTTACCTTACTGTTTTCTGGATTTCCATAATTTGCCATGAACTGCCACGAACGCTCTGGTAAACCCGAATGTAGAGGGAGTATTTAGAGGTGGCGGCATTTAGTTCTAATTCTCCAGCATAAGCGCAGTTATATCCGATGTATGCAGTATAACTCTCAGATCTTGGGGAGTAATAGACACTCGAGTTTGGCAAAAACGAATGTAGAGGGAGTATTTAGTATCCACTGCGCTTACTTCTAATTCTCCAGCATAATTGCGGTTTTTTCCCATTGATGCAGCATAAGTCTCAGCATCTGTGAGCATTCCCTCGTTAGTTTCGCATGCAGAACTGTGGGGTTGATAGTATTACCAGTTTTCAGCAACATATTGAACAACATGCCCTCTTAGATCTTGGGGAATATCAGACACGAAAATATAATAAACACTTTACAAATATTGATTTATTTACAGAATACATATTATATAACTCTCTGCAGACAACAAGACCAAAATATTAATGATGGTGATGGTGATGATGATGATCATGATGATGATGATGATGATGATGATGCTGATCATGATGATTATCATGATGATCATGATAATGATCGTGATGATGATGATGATCGTGATAATGATCATGATCATGATCATGATCGTAGTTCCCAAAGTCTTCAGACTGTTCATATAGTCTACTATCTTTTTGTGGGCTATTTTACCTATTTCTGTCTTAGATTCTGTATTATGCTCTTAAGATGTTGGTGGACAAATACACCAATTAATGCCAAGAGGAAACTCACGGTATGAAAACACGTTTTATATTATCCGCTGTCCTGATGTTGAATTAAATTTTATAAGAACTTCTAAATAGGTACAATAAATCATATGATTAGTATGTATTAAACAGATTGCAGGTCCAAAAAAAACAACATAATTTGTAAAAAGTTACGATGGATATTTACCAAAAACATACACTGCAATGTATGCGGTTCAAGGAATTTTAGTGATTCACAAAAAATGCCACAATCGTTTTTCCGTGACAACTAAAGGATGGATAGTTGGAGCTAAAAGGTTCAAGTTTCTTGTACAAAACCATGCACCTCCGACAGACTACACTATTACCAAAATTATCAACTTTTACAGCACGTCTATATTTTTGGCAGCCATTTAGTAACTACAAATACTGATCAAAGCAAGCCTGGACAGAGAACATATCTGGAAGAAGTTCAGAGATTGCAAGCTGCTTATATGCATTTTTTATCACCTGTAACGAAGCAGAACACAAACAGTATATGATCGTGTGGTCAGACTTATGCCCTGAACAAAACAAAAACTGTCTTATGATTTACTTTTAAGACTTGACGATAAGTAGCCGCCACATTGAGCAAAAAATCGCAGAAAGACGACTCAAATTTGGTTTTGTCATTTTGTTACATAGCAGATTCTTCCATTCGTCATTACATTTATTACAATGTTTATACAGCAAAAATGAGCTGGTATAAAGCAAAGAAAATCTCAAATAGCAAAATTAATTATAACTGAAAATTGTGTAGTTAGTTCGAATATTAAGACTGACTATAATCCCAATTGATCCGGATTATCGACGTTCTGGTGGGTTATTTTGAAAAAAAACTAAAAAAATGTATGTGGCGATCAACACAGGTATAGAGAGGGTTGATCTACAACTACAGCTATGATGGTATGCAGTAGAGAATAATTAGTTTTTTCCTAATATTTGATTCAAGTGGAAAATTATGCAGAACTTATTACATAAACTGTGCGAATTAAATGTATGTCAGTTTTATTAACCAGCACTTTATGCAATCAAGTTAAAAACAGTAAATATATACCATATCATCATATTTACAAATGATTGACATAACAAGAACTTGAAAGAAAATAGATTTAAGCATCTACACATCAAAACGTAAACATTCAAAAAAAAACGTTCTTGAGATTTCAGGTCTCATTTTACATTGCAACACTGGGCAATTCTCTACAACAAACATCTTGCGTGTGCATCAGGGGTGTCTGCTGTTGGGAGGTTTTACTGCATATGATGCCTAAAAAGTGATTACCTGTAAGAACTGACGGTTTATATGCCTTGCAAATGTTGCAGTTGTTGGATAAATATTTTCAGCTCGCCCTAGAAGCTATTATTGCCTTCTTCGTATGCAAGTTGAATTGTAGCAAAGGCTGTATCGAAGGCAAGCCTGGGATTTGTTGAAAGCGTTTCATTGCTTAGGACGGCGCTAATTGTATGCACCCCAGATACAGACCTCTCTTCGCTCTTTTATTCACCTCTATCCTCAGCAACATTCTCGTTAATAGACACATCTTCTTCCGTTGTTGAACCCCCTGAATCAAAAACAGGAGAATTTTGTGGCTTTACAGGCAAAATATCATAAAATGTTGATTTAGATAACTGCAGGACCATCTCGACAGCATGGTCTTTTTCCAGTCCGACAACTTCCCTAGAAGTCTATGGTCCGTAAAATATTGACAGATCTGTTGGCACAGCACTTTCACTTTTACTATCTTTTACATTAGAATTATATTCTGTTATGTATTTTATGTAGTTATCATGGAGGTCGTTAATATGCTGTGTTCTGATGCATGTAACATAGGCACACCTTTTAGTGTAATTAGAAATCACAGTGTCAAAATATTTTGTCATTGTGTGTTCACCATTAGAGGCACCTAAGGATGTATAATCATCCAACACCCAGTCAAAATTTTCTCCTGGATCTACTTCAAATAAAACTTCAAAATATCCTTCATTTACGTGGAACAGAGGTATTGGAAATGTAAAACGCTCAGCAGGCGATTTCCTAATTGACACCAAAGAGGTAAAGTGCCCCTCTTCATATGAAATTATGAGCGGATAATATAATAATAATAATAATAATAATAATAATATAAGTTTATTCAACAAAAGAAGAAATATACACACGGTTTGTTATTCATAAAGCCTACAATCATAGAATAAACAAGAACGATACCCACGAAGTACCCAAATGTACTAATTTGTGGGTTCAGAACATTTGAAAACTACTTCTTCCTATATTTGAGCAGCCAGATCTCCCAAGAGCAAATCAGAAAAAGGTCCAATTACTTCAACCCATCCTAAGATCGAGTTTGTAAAAACGAAGAACAGAAATATATAAAATATCTCCCCATCAAGCCTTCCCACCTGTTTCCATTTTCTAGATTTTACGTCAGTCCCATAATCAATGGAGACGAACCCGTGCTCTAGCACCAATTACTATTGATTACATTGTTGACTCTATCCCGTGTTATAGAACGCAGCCATCCGCTCATTTTTTTATAAACTGGTAGTGAAACACTGGCTCTGACTTCATTGGGGATTAGGTTATAAAATTTTTGCCCGAGGTATACATGACCTCGCTGTCCGATACTCTGGTTGCATTTATCCCTTCTACAGTCGCTTTTCTGTCTCGTGTTATAACCGTAATTTAAAAATATCAGCCTGTCAGGATGCTTATACAATTCTATAAGTAATGTTATGAAATACAGTCTCCTACAGTCAAGAAGACGCGATTCTCTAAAAAGACATTCACTTGGGTGAGTAATAGGCTTCCGATACATTATCTTTAACATCCACTTCTGTACCACGTCCGCCGCCTTAAACACATTGTCCCTCGCACCTCCCCATCTAATTATCCTATATGACAGTTGCGACTCTACCAGGGCGTGGTAGAGTACTCTCATTTCTCGAGTGTTCAAGTTCTGTCTCAATAATTTGAATTTATAAAGCAAGGACCTGATCCTATTTACGACTTGTTGCACTTGTTTGTCCCATCTTAGGTGTCCATTTATTATGATGCCCAAATATTTCACCCATTCGGCTTTCTTCAACTGTAAAACATTATCACAGCCAATTGTTAAGTCTGTAAAGGTAGGCAGTGTGTTCCTGTATACTGTAAAAGGCAGAAGCTTTGTCTTCTCCGCATTAAGCGTCAGGTAGTTAAAATCAAGCCATTCCATGACTTTTCTTAAACCAGACTCCGCCATCTGCTTTACTTCACCCCGTGATCTAATTGGTTAATATCTTTTCTCGGGTTGTGGTGGCGATCCGTTTGAAACAGAATTCTGGTTACAGTAACTTGTTGCTTGAAGAAGTTTTATTTCTCATGTGAAATAAGCAAAACATTATTGTAACAGTTAAGTAGGCTGTGACGTAGTGACGCAATTAAAATAAAATGTTTCGTCATAATCAAATGGCAATAAAAATAAAATAATACTAACAGTCGGTGCTAAATAATAATAATTTACTGTAAAAAATGTGTGAAAATATTTTTTATTTATTTAAGTGGTGATATTTTCTGATAGATATTAAAATTTGGCAAGCATAGATGTGTTTTAAGCTCACATATAAGTAGATATGAGCACTTCATGGCTATATTTCTTTTATTTATTCTATAATTGTAGGTGTTATGAACAACAAACCATGTAGGTATCTTTTTGAAAACTTTATTATTATTATTATTATATGATAGATATGTGTATGGCTGATTTCAATTATAACAATGGGTGGCCCAAAAAGAGCAAAACAAATTTCCCAACAGGAACAAGGTAACTAAATTTCCCAACATTTTTAAAAAATATAATTTAAATTAACAGAGAACAGCATATGAAGGTTCCTACAGTACACACAACGGTGGGACAGAGGTACTACAACTTTATTATGCCAACGTACTACCACTAGAAGTAAAAAAATAACACCAAAGCTCTCTGTGTATGGGTGTATATGGTGGTAATTTCCTTTTGTTTGCTATGTTAATTAAATTTCACCGATATCCGTCTTTGACTTTGTTGCTTACTTTATTATTTGCAGATTTGGTAGAAAAAAGAGGGGGAAAATTGACAAATGTGGAACAATTCTTAAAGTTAATATTGTTATTGGTTTGAAAAAAAAACAACTTGTATCTTATCGGGAAATAAATTACTATTCTATCAAAAACAAAAAAGAAATACAGACTTTGTTCGTAGTAATTTAGGAGATTATATATTTAAGACGTTTCTCTTCTGGGGCATTATCCACACCACCCCTTTCGTCTCTTCCGCGTTTGCGTGACGTCTTTTGTTTCTTACTCTGTGAATCTGCTGCTTTAGAGCATCATAGTGCCCGCTACTTATACTTCCAGTAAACAGAACGTTTACCTTACAGTTTTCTGGATTTCCATAATTTGCCATGAGACTACCACGGACGCTCTGGTAAACACGAATATAGAGGGAGTATTTAGTAGTGGCGGCATTTAGTTCTAATTCTCCAGCATAAGCGCAGTTTTTTCCCATGTATGCAGCATAACTCTCAGCATCTGTGAGCATTCCCTCATTAGTTTTGCATGCAGAACTGTAGGGTTGATAGGATTTCCAGTTTTCAACAATATATTGAACACCGTGCTCTCTTAGATCTTGGGGAATAATAGACACTCCAGTTTGGCAAAAACGAATGTAATGGGACTATTTAGTATCGACTGCGCTTAGTTCTAATTCTCCAGCATAATTGCAGTTTTTTCCCATGTATGCAGAATAAGCATCAGGATCTGTGATCATTCCCTCGTTAGTTTCGCATGCAGAATTGTGGGGTTGATAGTATTACCAGTTTTCAACAACATGTTGAACAACATGCCCTCTTCGGTCTTGGGGAATAATAGACACGAAAATATAATAAACACTTTACAAATATTTATTTATTTACAGAATACATTTTATATAACTCTGCAGTCAACAAGACCAAAATATTAAAAAAAAAACAAGCAAATATATATTAATTACTAATTTTGGTGTTTCCAATTAACCTTCCGGTAATGGTGCCCGGTCTCTCGCACCGTAACACATCTATCAATAATTCTAAGCTAACACATGTATGTCACAGGACTTCGAGAGCCAGGAATCAAAGTACAGTAACTCTAAGTTATTCTTTTCCATACTTCGGACGCGTTGAGGTCTTTACTATATTTCTTAAGCTCTCTTAAAATTGCTCCGAAACGGGAGCAGAAGGGTCTGGATTTAAACAACTTTAAATATGGTTCAACGTGAGAAGCAACTTACCAGAAACAGGCATCGTTTATGTATATCTCACCACACTACTGCCGCCTACACTTGATAATTTAGAGATTGCATGAAGTACATAATATAATGAACAAGCTTAAATTTTAAAAATATTACCTCCAGGAATTGGACTGATATGATAAAATTGCTCGCTTTGTTTTATGGATTATCTCAAACTGTCCGTTCCTCAATGAGTAGACATTTTCATTTCAGTGAGGAACATTTTCTTAATGGTATCATTTCGCGTAGTTCCCTGCACCTGAGCATGCAAGTCAAATTTCAATAGATTTCCTAAAAAGAACCGTGTTCTGCAAAGGTAAAAACAGGCACTTCAGCTTTTCATAATATGATAAAGTCTAGTTTCCCATGAAGATGAGGCATATTTGCTGCAGTTTTTAGAGCGAGTATCTAGACCCGAAGATAATAGAATGACGATGCTTATTGAGATCTAGTTAAAACTAAGAAAGGCGAATATGAAGTGAACGGGGTTTGGACAGTGTAACAAACTATGTCCCAGAGTGTACCATATTCCAATAGTAAAATAAAGGGAGCTAAAGGAGTGCCTTGCATTCCCAGATATGTGGTGACAATGTGGGATAAATCTTCAGTTACTAAACATCGCAAGAGTTTAAAAAATAAATTAAAACCTGACACTTTGTTCTTTCTTTAATAATTAAAAAAGCAGCTTTTCTAAAGTTTGACATTTTATACAGGATTGTCATGGCGATTCCAAGAAACATCTAAGCTCATATGTTTATGAGCCACAACAGTAAAGTTTCTTTTTTTCATGTGGACGCCATACTATTTTTTTTCAGCAAATGAAAAAAAAAGTTTTTTTCTGGTTAAAGTAACGTATTACTTGAAGAAGTTTTATTTCTCATGTAAAATAAGCAAAACATTATTGTAACAGTTAAGTAGGCTGTGACGTAGTGACACAATTAAAATAAAATGTTTCGTCATAATCAAATAGCAATAAAAATAAAATAATACCAACAGTCGGTGCTCAATAATAATAATTTACTGTAAAAAATGTGTGAAAATATTTTTTATTTATTTAAGTGGTGATATTTTCTGATAGATATTAAAATTTGGCAAGCATAGATGTGTTTTAAACTCACACATAAGTAGATTTGAGCACTTCATGGCTATATTTCTTTTATTTATTCGATAATTGTAGGTTTTATGAACAACAAACCATGTATGTATCTTTTTGAAAACTTTATTATTATTATTATTATATGATATATATGTGTATGGCTGATTTCAATTATAACAATGGGTGGCCCAACAAGAGCAAAACAAATTTGCCAACAAGAGCAAGGCAACTAAATTTCACAACATTAATATATATATATATATATATATATATATATATATATATATATATATATATATATATATATATATATATATATATATAATTTAAATTAAAAGAGAACAGCATATGAAGGTTCCTACAGTACACACAACGGTGGGACAGAGGTACTACAACAATAGTGTCGACTGCGCTTAGTTCTAATTCTTCAGCATAATTGCAGTTTTTTTCCATGTATGCAGCATAAGTTTCAGCATCTGTGAGCATTCCCTGGTTAGTTTCGCAGGCAGAACTGTGGGGTTGGTAGTATCACCAGTTTTCAACAACATATGGAACAACATGCCCTCTTAGATCTTGGAGAATAATAGACACGAAAATATAATAAACACTTGACAGTTATTTATTTACAGAATACTTTTTATATAACTCTCTGCAGTCAACAACACCAAAATATTTAAACCCTCAGGAGGTGGTGGTCTTAGTGGGTTTTTTTCTCTATGGTGGAGGTAAATGCATTTACGCAGGCCGGTGCATTTCGTGGTACCTATTCCACCTGGCGCTGTGGGACTCCCCTTCCCTCCAGGTTAGGACTACCCACTAAACACCCCCTTCCTCTTCGTGGCTGTGCAGCGGAATCACCTTTCGGCATTGCTTCACTGCACCCCACTCCTGGTTGTGTCTAATTTCTGTCTGCTTCTTTTTTGTGTTTCATTATGTCTGTCACCATCTTTCCCACTACTTTCCATTTCTTTCGTTCTCCAACATATGTTGAATGATGTTTCCCGTTGTCAAGGTTTCTCCGATTTCTTGTTCTGCGTTGGCTGTGTGCTCTGGCGTATCGACTTCGTCGCAATATTTGCAACGGCTTGTCTCCGTTATTCCAAAGCTGAAGAGGTATGCACCAAAGCGCCCGTGGCCAGTTAAAAATTGAGTCAGGTGGTAACTCAGCACTCCGTGTTTGCGATAGACCCATGGTGTCAGTTCTGGTATCAGATGTTTTGTCCACTGTGCAACATCCGCTTCGCAAGACCATTCTTCCTGCCATCCATTGATTGTTGTATTGCGCCTTCTGTCTGTTTCCGTCTTCTTATTCTTTCCTTTTCGTATGTGCATTCTTCTGCCATTAGGTGTATGGGTATGACTCCGGAAATAACCTGTATCGCCTTTGTAGACACCGTTCTATAGGCGCTAGCAATTCTCAGAGCTACTTTCCTTTGGACACTTTCCAGGACTTTTCTGTATTTGGACATTTGTATCCATTCTTTCCACGCAGGCGCCCCATAGAGCATAATTTAATTGATTACCCCACTTAAAATTTTCCTCTTTTCTGACTTTGGTCCTCCCATGTTAGGCATCAGTCATGTCAGTGACGCCGCCATTTTCTCAGCTCGCTCTGCCGCGCTCTTAATATGCGAACCCATGCTCATGTTGTGTCCCAGTTGGATGCCGAGATATCTTGGATTCGGCTTGGAGGTTATCTTTAGGTCTTCGACTTGTACCGTGAAAGATCTGACAGTTCTTCTGCCAGCCAGGAACAAAACTTCAGTTTTGTGGGGGGCTAGTTGTAGGCCCTTCTTCTTCATCCAGATGCTAACCCTCTCAACAAGCCATGTTGCTAGCTCTTCTATATCTTCTGTGCTGCTGCCACGTATGATCAAGGCCAGGTCATCGGCATATCTAATTATGTCGCAGCTGTCTGGTGTTGGGAGCATCAGCAGCTCATCATAGTAGAGGTTCCGAGGACCGAGCCCTGAGGGACTCCACTAGTTACGCTTGTTTTTGTGCACGTGCCGACTAATATCGTCCTCTCTTCCAGGTAGCTGCAGACTATTCTTATGAGATAAGGTGATATTTGCCTTTTTTTAGCTTCGCTAACTATTCCCTTCCAAGGTACGGTGTTAAATGCATTCCGAACATCCAAGGTTATCATGACTTCATTTGTGTTCGAGCCTCCGTTGACGGCATAAGCAATATCTTGGACATTTTGTATGGCATCCATAGTGGACAGACCTCTTCTGAAGCCGTACTGTGTTCGCGCAAGGCCTCCCTTTTGGTTGATTTCATCCGTTAGTCTCTGGTTCACTATTTGTTCAAATAGCATTGCAGTGACGTCTATGAGGCACAACGGTTTGTATTCTTTCCCTCCTGGTTTCTCTATCAGGATGAGTCTGGCTGTTTTCCATTCTTTGGGGATATGGCCGTGAATGAGAATTTCATTTAAATCGCCATAAACAGTTCCGGCTTTCGCTCCGCGACTATCTTGATTACCTCAGGAGGTATTTCGTCTGGACAAGCCGCTTTGTCGGGTTTTATTCTGCTGCCTGCTTCCAATACTTCTCCTCGGGTAACTAGAGGTATATCTGTCTCTCTCACTTTTATTGTGGGCCATCTGTTCTCCTGATGTTTAGGGAATAATTTATCAGCGATACTCGTTTGTTTCTCGTCTGTTAGGGTTATCGGTGTTCAAAGTCCTGTCTTATCAGTAACTATTTTATATGCCATGCCCCACGGGTGAGAGTCGATTTCTTCACAAAGGAGGTTCCATGATTGTTTCTTCGCTTTTTCAATCTCTTTTTTAAGCATCTTCCTGAGTTGTCTGTATTGTTATTGTAGCTGTTTTTACGTATTTTCGTCGGTGTCGTGTCTTTTGTTAGCTCTTGTTACTGTCCTTTTTGCTTTTAGGCAGTTACGTCTGTGTTCCGCTATGAGTTCGCTCCAACAATATACCCCTTTACGTCGGTTACCGACGTATTTTCTGTTCAGAACGCTATTGCAGGCATGTTCCAGTGTTTCTGCTAGTTATTTGACAGATATATTAAAATTAGGGCTGCTACTCTTTGCTTCTATTTTCTCGATTAGTTGTTCTTTCCTTTTGATCTTATATGTCCATCCCTTGCGTTTTTCTCGAGTATTCGTTTGTCTGGTTGGTTGGTTAATCATAATGTGTATGTTTTTGTGGTAGCTCAGATTTCCTTCGTCGCCAACACTCCACTTACTTACGGACCTTGTCATGTTTCTGGTGCACATCGTGATATGAATGTATGAAGTACCCCCATTTCTCTCGAAAGTTGGCACGTCACCATTATTTAGTATGGTGAGGTCACTTCCACTCTGCCAGTGCAGTACCCTTTTTATCCTCCGTCTTGGATCCCAGCTATGTGCCTTAGCGTTGAAGTCACCCCCAATTAAAATTTTTCCTTTGTGTTTTCTGATGCTATCATCTAGTTCCAAAAGAAACCGTTGGAAGTCCTCACCTCTTATTGCTGGTGAGACGTAACACGAGTAGATGGTCAAGTCCTCGGTTGTAACCCAGACGTATCCACTTCCTTCTCCCGCAGTGTGTATTTTTAGCTTGCTATCAGGCACATATATTGCCGTGTTTACCTTGCTGTCCGTTATCCACCTTTTATTGTGTCTCGTCATGTATATGTTGGGCTCCGCTACTATTGCAAGTGCTATATTTTCAACGGCACACGTGTGCTTGAGTAGGTCCATGACCCTCTTGCTTCTGTCTACGTTTACTTGCAGTATTTTCATTGGGGGTTTTCTGGCTTCCCCCTTTTCGCCATCTTCTGCGCGTGTACCAGCTTACCTTTTCCTCTTCCTGTTCTTCGTACCTTCATGTTTCTACCTGGTAAATATATTGCGGCATCTATATTCTGATCACTCATCCAGCTTGGACTATGTCCTACCATATTTTTATTTGGTTCAGCCGCTATTGCAACGTCTATAGACTCTGCAGCACATTTATGTCTGAACAGATCCGCAGCTCGTTTACATCTGTCCAGATTCAGCTGCAAAATTTTCATTTTGTTGTGATAGCCCTTCCCCTTTTCTCCATTCTTTGCACCTGCACCAATCTTCGGTACTCAGGGCAGCGCATCGTCTCGGTCTTCTGCCCCTCGGTATTGCACATATAGCATACCGGTTGACCCCAAATGTACTAATTTGTGGGTTCAGAACATTTGAAAACTACTTCTTCCTATATTTGAGCAGCCAGATCTCCCAAGAGCAAATCAGAAAAAGGTCCAATTACTTCAACCCATCCTAAGATCGAGTTTGTAAAAACGAAGAACAGAAATATATAAAATATCTCCCCATCAAGCCTTCCCACCTGTTTCCATTTTCTAGATTTTACGTCAGTCCCATAATCAATGGAGACGAGCCCGTGCTCTAGCACCAATTACTATTGATTACATTGTTGACTCTATCCCGTGTTATAGAACGCAGCCATCCGCTCATTTTTTTATAAACTGGTAGTGAAACACTGGCTCTGACTTCATTGGGGATTAGGTTATAAAATTTTTGCCCGAGGTTTACATGACCTCGCTGTCCGATACTCTGGTTGCATTTATCCCTTCTACAGTCGCTTTTCTGTCTCGTGTTATAACCGTAATTAAAAAATATCAGCCTGTCAGGATGCTTATACAATTCTATAAGTAATGTTATGAAATACAGTCTCCTACAGTCAAGAAGACGCGATTCTCTAAAAAGACATTCACTTGGGTGAGTAATAGGCTTCCGATACATTATCTTTAACATCCACTTCTGTACCACGTCCGCCGCCTTAAACACATTGTCCCTCGCACCTCCTCATCTAATTATCCTATATGACAGTTGCGACTCTACCAGGGCGTGGTAGAGTACTCTCATTTCTCGAGTGTTCAAGTTCTGTCTCAATAATTTGAATTTATAAAGCAAGGACCTGATCCTATTTACGACTTGTTCCACTTGTTTGTCCCATCTTAGGTGTCCATTTATTATGATGCCCAAATATTTCACCCATTCGGGTTTCTTCAACTGTAAAACATTATCACAGCCAATTGTTAAGTCTGTAAAGGTAGGCAGTGTGTTCCTGTATACTGTAAAAGGCAGAAGCTTTGTCTTCTCCGCATTAAGCGTCAGGTAGTTAAAATCAAGCCATTCCATGACTTTTCTTAAACCAGACTCCGCCATCTGCTTTACTTCACCCCGTGATCTAATTGGTTAATATCTTTTCTTGGGTTGTGGTGGCGATCCGTTTGAAACAGAATTCTGGTTACAGTAACTTGTTGCTTGAAGAAGTTTTATTTCTCATGTGAAATAAGCAAAACATTATTGTAACAGTTAAGTAGGCTGTGACGTAGTGACGCAATTAAAATAAAATGTTTCGTCATAATCAAATGGCAATAAAAATAAAATAATACTAACAGTCGGTGCTAAATAATAATAATTTACTGTAAAAAATGTGTGAAAATATTTTTTATTTATTTAAGTGGTGATATTTTCTGATAGATATTAAAATTTGGCAAGCATAGATGTGTTTTAAGCTCACATATAAGTAGATATGAGCACTTCATGGCTATATTTCTTTTATTTATTCTATAATTGTAGGTGTTATGAACAACAAACCATGTAGGTATCTTTTTGAAAACTTTATTATTATTATTATTATATGATAGATATGTGTATGGCTGATTTCAATTATAACAATGGGTGGCCCAAAAAGAGCAAAACAAATTTCCCAACAGGAACAAGGTAACTAAATTTCCCAACATTTTTAAAAAATATAATTTAAATTAACAGAGAACAGCATATGAAGGTTCCTACAGTACACACAACGGTGGGACAGAGGTACTACAACTTTATTATGCCAACGTACTACCACTAGAAGTAAAAAAATAACACCAAAGCTCTCTGTGTATGGGTGTATATGGTGGTAATTTCCTTTTGTTTGCTATGTTAATTAAATTTCACCGATATCCGTCTTTGACTTTGTTGCTTACTTTATTATTTGCAGATTTGGTAGAAAAAAGAGGGGGAAAATTGACAAATGTGGAACAATTCTTAAAGTTAATATTGTTATTGGTTTGAAAAAAAACAACTTGTATCTTATCGGGAAATAAATTACTATTCTATCAAAAACAAAAAAGAAATACAGACTTTGTTCGTAGTAATTTAGGAGATTATATATTTAAGACGTTTCTCTTCTGGGGCATTATCCACACCACCCCTTTCGTCTCTTCCGCGTTTGCGTGACGTCTTTTGTTTCTTACTCTGTGAATCTGCTGCTTTAGAGCATCATAGTGCCCGCTACTTATACTTCCAGTAAACAGAACGTTTACCTTACAGTTTTCTGGATTTCCATAATTTGCCATGAGACTACCACGGACGCTCTGGTAAACACGAATATAGAGGGAGTATTTAGTAGTGGCGGCATTTAGTTCTAATTCTCCAGCATAAGCGCAGTTTTTTCCCATGTATGCAGCATAACTCTCAGCATCTGTGAGCATTCCCTCATTAGTTTTGCATGCAGAACTGTAGGGTTGATAGGATTTCCAGTTTTCAACAATATATTGAACACCGTGCTCTCTTAGATCTTGGGGAATAATAGACACTCCAGTTTGGCAAAAACGAATGTAATGGGACTATTTAGTATCGACTGCGCTTAGTTCTAATTCTCCAGCATAATTGCAGTTTTTTCCCATGTATGCAGAATAAGCCTCAGGATCTGTGATCATTCCCTCGTTAGTTTCGCATGCAGAATTGTGGGGTTGATAGTATTACCAGTTTTCAACAACATGTTGAACAACATGCCCTCTTCGGTCTTGGGGAATAATAGACACGAAAATATAATAAACACTTTACAAATATTTATTTATTTACAGAATACATTTTATATAACTCTGCAGTCAACAAGACCAAAATATTAAAAAAAAAACAAGCAAATATATATTAATTACTAATTTTGGTGTTTCCAATTAACCTTCCGGTAATGGTGCCCGGTCTCTCGCACCGTAACACATCTATCAATAATTCTAAGCTAACACATGTATGTCACAGGACTTCGAGAGCCAGGAATCAAAGTACAGTAACTCTAAGTTATTCTTTTCCATACTTCGGACGCGTTGAGGTCTTTACTATATTTCTTAAGCTCTCTTAAAATTGCTCCGAAACGGGAGCAGAAGGGTCTGGATTTAAACAACTTTAAATATGGTTCAACGTGAGAAGCAACTTACCAGAAACAGGCATCGTTTATGTATATCTCACCACACTACTGCCGCCTACACTTGATAATTTAGAGATTGCATGAAGTACATAATATAATGAACAAGCTTAAATTTTAAAAATATTACCTCCAGGAATTGGACTGATATGATAAAATTGCTCGCTTTGTTTTATGGATTATCTCAAACTGTCCGTTCCTCAATGAGTAGACATTTTCATTTCAGTGAGGAACATTTTCTTAATGGTATCATTTCGCGTAGTTCCCTGCACCTGAGCATGCAAGTCAAATTTCAATAGATTTCCTAAAAAGAACCGTGTTCTGCAAAGGTAAAAACAGGCACTTCAGCTTTTCATAATATGATAAAGTCTAGTTTCCCATGAAGATGAGGCATATTTGCTGCAGTTTTTAGAGCGAGTATCTAGACCCGAAGATAATAGAATGACGATGCTTATTGAGATCTAGTTAAAACTAAGAAAGGCGAATATGAAGTGAACGGGGTTTGGACAGTGTAACAAACTATGTCCCAGAGTGTACCATATTCCAATAGTAAAATAAAGGGAGCTAAAGGAGTGCCTTGCATTCCCAGATATGTGGTGACAATGTGGGATAAATCTTCAGTTACTAAACATCGCAAGAGTTTAAAAAATAAATTAAAACCTGACACTTTGTTCTTTCTTTAATAATTAAAAAAGCAGCTTTTCTAAAGTTTGACATTTTATACAGGATTGTCATGGCGATTCCAAGAAACATCTAAGCTCATATGTTTATGAGCCACAACAGTAAAGTTTCTTTTTTTCATGTGGACGCCATACTATTTTTTTTCAGCAAATGAAAAAAAAAGTTTTTTTCTGGTTAAAGTAACGTATTACTTGAAGAAGTTTTATTTCTCATGTAAAATAAGCAAAACATTATTGTAACAGTTAAGTAGGCTGTGACGTAGTGACACAATTAAAATAAAATGTTTCGTCATAATCAAATAGCAATAAAAATAAAATAATACCAACAGTCGGTGCTCAATAATAATAATTTACTGTAAAAAATGTGTGAAAATATTTTTTATTTATTTAAGTGGTGATATTTTCTGATAGATATTAAAATTTGGCAAGCATAGAAGTGTTTTAAACGCCCACATAAGTAGATTTGAGCACTTCATGGCTATATTTCTTTTATTTATTCGATAATTGTAGGTTTTATGAACAACAAACCATGTATGTATCTTTTTGAAAACTTTATTATTATTATTATTATTATATGATATATATGTGTATGGCTGATTTCAATTATAACAATGGGTGACCCAACAAGAGCAAAACAAATTTCCCAACAAGAGCAAGGCAACTAAATTTCACAACATTAATATATATATATATATATATATATATATATATATATATATATATATATATATATATATATATATATATATATATAATTTAAATTAAAAGAGAACAGCATATGAAGGTTCCTACAGTACACACAACGGTGGGACAGAGGTACTACAACAATAGTGTCGACTGCGCTTAGTTCTAATTCTTCAGCATAATTGCAGTTTTTTTCCATGTATGCAGCATAAGTTTCAGCATCTGTGAGCATTCCCTGGTTAGTTTCGCAGGCAGAACTGTGGGGTTGGTAGTATCACCAGTTTTCAACAACATATGGAACAACATGCCCTCTTAGATCTTGGAGAATAATAGACACGAAAATATAATAAACACTTGACAGTTATTTATTTACAGAATACTTTTTATATAACTCTCTGCAGTCAACAACACCAAAATATTTAAACCCTCAGGAGGTGGTGGTCTTAGTGGTTTTTTTTCTCTATGGTGGAGGTGAATGCATTTACGCAGGCCGGTGCATTTCGTGGTACCTATTCCACCTGGCGCTGTGGGACTCCCCTTCCCTCCAGGTTAGGACTACCCACTAAACACCCCCTTCCTCTTCGTGGCTGTGCAGCGGAATCACCTTTCGGCATTGCTTCACTGCACCCCACTCCTGGTTGTGTCTAATTTCTGTCTGCTTCTTTTTTGTGTTTCATTATGTCTGTCACCATCTTTCCCACTACTTTCCATTTCTTTCGTTCTCCAACATATGTTGAATGATGTTTCCCGTTGTCAAGGTTTCTCCGATTTCTTGTTCTGCGTTGGCTGTGTGCTCTGGCGTATCGACTTCGTCGCAATATTTGCAACGGCTTGTCTCCGTTATTCCAAAGCTGAAGAGGTATGCACCAAAGCGCCCGTGGCCAGTTAAAAATTGAGTCAGGTGGTAACTCAGCACTCCGTGTTTGCGATAGACCCATGGTGTCAGTTCTGGTATCAGATGTTTTGTCCACTGTGCAACATCCGCTTCGCAAGACCATTCTTCCTGCCATCCATTGATTGTTGTATTGCGCCTTCTGTCTGTTTCCGTCTTCTTATTCTTTCCTTTTCGTATGTGCATTCTTCTGCCATTAGGTGTATGGGTATGACTCCGGAAATAACCTGTATCGCCTTTGTAGACACCGTTCTATAGGCGCTAGCAATTCTCAGAGCTACTTTCCTTTGGACACTTTCCAGGACTTTTCTGTATTTGGACATTTGTATCCATTCTTTCCACGCAGGGGCCCCATAGAGCATAATTTAATTGATTACCCCACTTAAAATTTTCCTCTTTTCGGACTTTGGTCCTCCCATGTTAGGCATCAGTCATGTCAGTGCCGCCGCCATTTTCTCAGCTCGCTCTGCCGCGCTCTTAATATGCGAACCCATGCTCATGTTGTGTCCCAGTTGGATGCCGAGATATCTTGGATTCGGCTTGGAGGTTATCTTTAGGTCTTCGACTTGTACCGTGAAAGATCTGACAGTTCTTCTGCCAGCCAGGAACAAAACTTCAGTTTTGTGGGGGGCTAGTTGTAGGCCCTTCTTCTTCATCCAGATGCTAACCCTCCCAACAAGCCATGTTGCTAGCTCTTCTATATCTTCTGTGCTGCTGCCACGTATGATCAAGGCCAGGTCATCGGCATATCTAATTATGTCGCAGCTGTCTGGTGTTGGGAGCATCAGCAGCTCATCATAGTAGAGGTTCCGAGGACCGAGCCCTGAGGGACTCCACTAGTTACGCTTGTTTTTGTGCACGTGCCGACTAATATCGTCCTCTCTTCCAGGTAGCTGCAGACTATTCTTATGAGATAAGGTGATATTTGCCTTTTTTTAGCTTCGCTAACTATTCCCTTCCAAGGTACGGTGTTAAATGCATTCCGAACATCCAAGGTTATCATGACTTCATATGTGTTCGAGCCTCCGTTGACGGCATAAGCAATATCTTGGACATTTTGTATGGCATCCATAGTGGACAGACCTCTTCTGAAGCCGTACTGTGTTCGCGCAAGGCCTCCCTTTTGGTTGATTTCATCCGTTAGTCTCTTGTTCACTATTTGTTCAAATAGCATTGCAGTGACGTCTATGAGGCACAACGGTTTGTATTCTTTCCCTCCTGGTTTCTCTATCAGGATGAGTCTGGCTGTTTTCCATTCTTTGGGGATATGGCCGTGAATGAGGATTTCATTTAAATCGCCATAAACAGTTCCGGCTTTCGCTCCGCGACTATCATGATTACCTCAGGAGGTATTCCGTCTGGACCCGCCGCTTTGCCGGGTTTTATTCTGCTGCCTGCTTCCAATACTTCTCCTCGGGTAACTAGAGGTATATCTGTCTCTCTCACTTTTATTGTGGGCCATCTGTTCTCCTGATGTTTAGGGAATAATTTATCAGCGATACTCGTTTGTTTCTCGTCTGTTAGGGTTATCGGTGTTCAAAGTCCTGTCTTATCAGTAACTATTTTATATGCCATGCCCCACGGGTGAGAGTCGATTTCTTCACAAAGGAGGTTCCATGATTGTTTCTTCGCTTTTTCAATCTCTTTTTTAAGCATCTTCCTGAGTTGTCTCTATTGTTATTGTAGCTGTTTTTACGTATTTTCGTCGGTGTCGTGTCTTTTGTTAGCTCTTGTTACTGTCCTTTTTGCTTTTAGGCAGTTACGTCTGTGTTCCGCTATGAGTTCGCTCCAACAATATACCCCTTTACGTCGGTTACCGACGTATTTTCTGTTCAGAACGCTATTGCAGGCATGTTCCAGTGTTTCTGCTAGTTATTTGACAGATATATTAAAATTAGGGCTGCTACTCTTTGCTTCTATTTTCTCGATTAGTTGTTCTTTCCTTTTGATCTTATATGTCCATCCCTTGCGTTTTTCTCGAGTATTCGTTTGTCTGGTTGGTTGGTTAATCATAATGTGTATGTTTTTGTGGTAGCTCAGATTTCCTTCGTCGCCAACACTCCACTTACTTACGGACCTTGTCATGTTTCTGGTGCACATCGTGATATGAATGTATGAAGTACCCCCATTTCTCTCGAAAGTTGGCACGTCACCATTATTTAGTATGGTGAGGTCACTTCCACTCTGCCAGTGCAGTACCCTTTTTATCCTCCGTCTTGGATCCCAGCTATGTGCCTTAGCGTTGAAGTCACCCCCAATTAAAATTTTTCCTTTGTGTTTTCTGATGCTATCATCTAGTTCCAAAAGAAACCGTTGGAAGTCCTCATCTCTTATTGCTGGTGAGACGTAACACGAGTAGATGGTCAAGTCCTCGGTTGTAACCCAGACGTATCCACTTCCTTCTCCCGCAGTGTGTATTTTTAGCTTGCTATCAGGCACATATATTGCCGTGTTTACCTTGCTGTCCGTTATCCACCTTTTATTGTGTCTCGTCATGTATATGTTGGGCTCCGCTACTATTGCAAGTGCTATATTTTCAACGGCACACGTGTGCTTGAGTAGGTCCATGACCCTCTTGCTTCTGTCTACGTTTACTTGCAGTATTTTCATTGGGGGTTTTCTGGCTTCCCCCTTTTCGCCATCTTCTGCGCGTGTACCAGCTTACCTTTTCCTCTTCCTGTTCTTCGTACCTTCATGTTTCTACCTGGTAAATATATTGCGGCATCTATATTCTGATCACTCATCCAGCTTGGACTATGTCCTACCATATTTTTATTTGGTTCAGCCGCTATTGCAACGTCTATAGACTCTGCAGCACATTTATGTCTGAACAGATCCGCAGCTCGTTTACATCTGCCCAGATTCAGCTGCAAAATTTTCATTTTGTTGTGATAGCCCTTCCCCTTTTCTCCATTCTTTGCACCTGCACCAATCTTCGGTACTCAGGGCAGCGCATCGTCTCGGTCTTCTGCCCCTCGGTATTGCACATATAGCATACCGGTTGATTTGGACACGACTTTCTCTCGTGGCCTGTTATAACACGTGCCCTTTCCTTGTTTGTTCTTACAATTAATGGCCGTATGACCTATTCTGTGGCATGTGTAGCATCTGGGTACACGATCTACTTCTCTCAATCTCCATCTATGCCAGCCTTGGCCTATCTGTCTTTTTCTCACTAGGCTCTTTGCCACTTTCTCTTGGACGGTTAAAAATGCATATTTAACCCCGTTTCTGTTGGCTTTCTCTGACATTTTGAAAAGAAAATTACTAGAGACGTCATTCATATTTCTCAATTCCCTTTCAAGTGTTTCTTTTACCTCTTCCTCTCGTATGGTTTCGTCGATATCAAGGATCATCACTGTTTGTTGCCTCCGTTTTGCGTCGACTTCCGTTAGTTTTTCCATCTTTGTGGTCAATAATTCCTTAAAGCGATGTCGGTTTTTCTCCTCTTTTCCTTTTATTTTAGCTGTACGTCACCGCTGCTTGTTTTGCTGATTCTGTCCACAATGATCCCTGCGTATCGACTTCGTTCTTCATATTTTTAATTATATCTGCATATCTGATGTTTGCACGTGGTTTCAGTATTATGGTGTCCCTATCTTTGGTTCTTCCTTTCTTGATTATCTCCTTATAGCCATCTTCACCACTGTCCGGCTTAGCACCCTGTTTTGTCTTGTTTGTATACAGTGTTGCCACTATGTTTTCCTCCCTGCAAGTATATTCCAGCACTTTTCTTGCAATATTCTCATTTGACTGCTTGACGGGTGCGCAGGATATTTTGTTTTTTCCGTTCTTTTTAGCAGTTTCAATAGCCTTTTTGATGTTATTTCTCAATTCAATTTTTCCGTTTGCTGTTTTGTCTCCTTCTTCCATCATTATCAAGTACGTATATATCTCCGTATCGTTTCTAACTACTTCGTCTTCGCCAATGATTCCGCTTTTTGTTACGCTACAAAGCATCTGCCCCGGTCCGACGTATCTCCGTTGCCAATTGCAGGTTTCTGTGGTGGTGGTGTTGATGGTGGTGGTGGTGTTTTTTTATGTATTTATTTAAAGGAAGGGGAAATCTTCAAAAGACAGTCGGATATCTACCGAGCTGTGTTGGATTCATTCTCTCTAGAGAATGCCTTACCAACTAAAAACCACCTCCCCTGGTGCGAAACAGACCTTATGGTATTACTTCAGGTAAGATTATCCTTTCTGCAGATTTCAGTTGTGTTGTTGTGCTGCTGCTTCTTTCCTCTCTATATCTTCCATCTCTTTTATTATCTTCTCTATCATTTTATCTATAATGGTCCATTTGTTTTCGCAATCATTGCTACCGCTTCTTCCCTGACAGCCGCCTATTACTCGCACACCGGAACGGTATGATCGGCTGTATCCTTCTCTCCACAGAAGCCACAATGGCCAGATCCTACCAGTGGAAATATGTGCAGATAGGAGCCAAAGCGCCCATGTCCCGACACAAACTGCGTGGGGTAGTATCCAACCTCACCGTGTTTTCGTTGTACCCAAAACTTGATTGTGGGTATTAGCCGTTTTGTCCACTGAGCTACCACGGTCTCCTCCTCCCATTCTTCCTGCCATTTTGTCATTGTGAGTTCACTTCATCTGTTCTTTTGAGCTGCTTGTTCATGTTTTTTTGGTAAGTCCGCTCTGCTACCAACAGGTGTATAGGTACGACGGCTGCTATTACCTGTATAGCCTTGGTGGATACTGTTCTGTATGAACTGGCGATTCTTATAGCGATGTTCCTCTGGGTGCTTTCGAGGATCTTTCTATACTTAGTTTTGGATAGCCAGTCTTTCCAGGCAGCGGCACCGTATAACAAAATGGAGTTTACGACGCTGCCGAGTATTCTTCTCCTACCTTCCTTGGGGCCTCCTATGTTTGGCATCAGTCTGCTCAGTGCTGCAGTCATCTTCTCAGCTCTTTCCGCTGCATTCTTGATGTGCCAGCCCATGTTCATTTTGCCCTATGTACGTTCCAAGGTATTTTAGTTTGGCGCTGGAGGAGATTTCCAGGTTACCGATTTGGACTGTTAGTGTCTTAACAGTCCTTCTTCCTGCCAGGATTAGCCCTTCGGTTTTGTTGAGGGCAAGCTGTAATCGCTCTTTCATCAGCCACACTTTGATTCTCCCACTCATCCATGCTGCTTGCTCTTCAATGTCCTCTCTGGTGCTACCCCGTATAATCAAGGCAAGATCATCAGCATATGCTACACAAGCATTTCCTTCCTGCGTCGGCATCAGCAGTAGCTCATCGTAATAGATGTTCCACAGGGAGGGACCCAGCACTGATCCCTGTGGAACTCCGCTCGTGATGTTCATTATCCCTGTCTCTCCCACCATAATTTTCCTGTGCTCCAGGTAGCTGCATACCATCCTGACTAGGTATGGTGATATTTGTCGCTTTATCAGCTCATATATTATTCCCTTCCAGGGGACAGAGTTAAAAGCGTTTTGTACGTCGTAAGTAACCATAGCTACATAGGTTCCTGGCCAGGTTTGTGTGTCATTTACGGTGCTCTGCACTTTTTGGATGACATCCAGTGTGGAGAAACCTTTTCGAAATCCATACTGCGTGGGCGCAAAATCTCCATTTTTTCTTCTATCAGTCTATGGTTTAGTGTTTGTTCGAAGTCTTTGCGATTACGTCTATCAGACATAAGGGCCTGTGAGTCTTTTTACCCGGCTTCTCAATCAGCACCAGTCTGGCTATCTTCCATTTTTCGGGAAAGAGGCCGAGAATGAGGAGATTATTGAAAGTTTGCATAAGCAGTTCGGGCACATTTGTTGTGATCGCCTTAATTACATCCGGGGGTACTCCATCCGGACTAGGTTTCCAAGTTTAATTTTGATTCCAGCCGCGATTACCTTTTCCTTTGTTATCATGGGTATACTGTTTTCTCCTATATATATAGAACAGGCCATGTGTTAGTTTCATGTTCTGGAAACAACTCTCTAGCAATGTGCATCTGTTCCTCATCTGTCAAAACTGTCGATGCGCGTAGACCTAGTTTACTGGTAACGATTTTGTATCCCAGGTTCCATATATCAATGTCTACTTCCTTGCATAGTGAGAGCCACGACTGTTTTTTTGCCTTCGTTATCGCTTTCTTCAGGAGGTTTCTCTGGTCTTTGTACTGTTGCCTCAGTCCGGTTTTCAGATCTTCAGACATATTGGTCTTCCTATTGGCTCTAGTTACTTTCCTTTTCAGTTTACAGCATTGGCTTCTAAGTTCTGCAATTTCAGCATTCCAACAGTAGACACCTCTTCTTTTACTGTAGGCATGTTTCTTCCTTAATGCGGAGTTACATGCTTTCTCTATCGCACGTGTTAAGTGTTCTTCATTATATTGATAGCTTGGTAGTTGTATTTCATTCGTGATACTTTCTAGCAATTGTTCTTGTTTTTCAGCCTTATAGATCCATCCTTTACGTTGCTTTCTCACCGGAGGTTTTTCACTCGTTTGTATGATTTCCATATGAATGTTTGTATGTTAGCTAAGATTTTCCTCATCGCTGATGTACCACTTGCTGACATATCGTGTCAGTCTGGGGGAACATAGTGTAATGTCAATGTAGGACGATCCACCATTCCTCTCAAATGTGAGTTCTCTGCCGTCATTTAGCACGATAAAGTTATTTTCACTTATCCATTCAGCCATTGCACTTCCCTTTCTGTCTTCAATTTTTGAACTCACATGTTTGACTTGGCGTTAAAGTCGCCTGCAATTAGGACCTTCTTCTTGTGCTCTCGTATACTTGTTTTTAATTCAGAGAGGAGTTGCTGAAGTGCTTCTACGTTCACTGCCGGCAAAATATAGCAGGAATATAGTATAATATCTTTGGTTTCAGCCCATACATATCCATTTCCTTTTCCAGTTTTGTATATTCTCAGTTTATTATCTGAGACATATATTGCTGCATCTATTCTATTGTCAGTTATCCATTTCTCATTGTGTCTTGCCATATTTTGGTTGGGTTGTGCGACCAGCGCAACTGTGACCTCCCGTGAAGCACAGTTGTGCTTGAGGAGGTCCGTTGCCCTCTTGCTTCTATCTAGATTGATTTGCGTTATATTCATTGTGTTCTTCTTGGTGGTCTTTCCGTATTCTCCACCCTCTACTGGTGCTGGTGATGGTGATGGTGATGGTGATGGTGATGATGATGATGATGATGATGATGATGATGGTGACGATGATGGTGATGATGATGATGATGGTGATGGTGATGGTGATGGTGATGCTGATACTGATGCTGCTGCTGCTGCTGCTGCTGCTGATGATGATGATGATGATGATGATGATCATGATCATGATCGTAGTTGCCCAATGTGTTCAGACTGTTCATATAGTCTACTATCTTTTTGTGGGCTATTTTACCTATTTCTGTCTTAGATTCTGTATTATACTCCAAAGATGTTGGTGGACAAATACACCAATTAATGCCAAGAGGAAACTCACGGCATGAAAAGGCATTTTATATTATCCGCCATCCCGATGTTGAATTAAATTTTATAAATAAATAGGTACAATAAATCATATGATTAGTATGTATTTAACAGATTGCAGAGCCAAAAAAAAAACATAATTTGTAAAAAGTTACGATGGATATTTACCAAAAACATACACTTGCAATGTATGCGGTTCAAGGAATTTTACTGATTAACAAAAAATGCCACAATCGCTTTTCCTTGACAACTAAAGGATGAATAGTTGGAGCTAAAAGATTCAAGTTTCTTGTACAAAACCATGCACCTCCGACAGACTACACCATTACCAAAATTGTCAACTTTTACAGCACGTAAAAGTCAATATTTTTGGCAGCCATTTAGTAACTACAAATACTGATCAAAGCAAGCCTGGACAGAGAACATATCTGGAAGAAGTTCAGAGATTGCAAGCTGCTTATATGCATTTGTTATCACCTGTAACGAAGCAGAACACAAACAGTGTATGATCGTGTGGTCAGACTTATGCCCTGAACAAAACAAAAACCTTATGATTTACTTTTAAGACTTGACGATAAATAGTCGCCACATTGAGCAAAAAATCGCAGAAAGATGACTCAAATTTGGTTTTGTCATTTTGTTACATAGCAGATTCTTCCGTTCGCCATTTCATTTATTACAATGTTTATACAGCAAAAATGAGCTGGTATACAGCAATGAAAATCTCAAATAGCAAAATTAATTATAACTGAAAATTGTCTAGTTGGTTCGAATATTCAGATTGACTATAATCCCAATTGATCCGGATAATCGACGTTCTGGTGGGTTCTTTTGAAAAAAACTAAAAAATGTATGTGGCGATCAACACAGGTATAGAGAGGGTTGATGTACAACTACATTGTTGCTGGTATTCAGTATAGAATGATTAGTTTTTTCCTAATATTTGATTCAAGTGGAAAATTATGCAGAACATACTTTATGCAATCAAGTTAAAAACAGTAAGTATATGCCATATGATCATATTTACAAATGATTAACATAACAAGAAGGTATCACTTGAAAGAAAATAAATTTAAGTATCTACACATCAAAACGTAAACATTCAAAAAGAATAAACAATCTGGAGATTTCAGGTCTCATTTTACATTGCAACACTGGGCAATTCTCTACAACAAACATCTTCCGTGTGCACCAGGGGTGTCTGCTGTTAGGAGGTTTTACTGCATATGATACCTAAAAAGTGATTACCTGTAAGAACTGACGGTTTATATGCCTTGCAAATGTTGCAGTTTTTGGATAAATATTTTCAGCTCGCCCTCGAAGCTATTATTGCCTTCTTCGTATGCAAGTTGAATTGTAGCAAAGGTTGTATGGAAGGCAAGCCTTGGATTTGTTGAAAGCGTTTCATTGCTTAGGATGGCGCTAATTGTATGCACCCGAGATACAATCCTCTCTTCGCTCTTTAATTCCCCTCTATCCTCAGCAACATTCTCTTTAATAGACATATCTTCGTCCGTTGTTGAACCCCCTGAATCAGACACAGGAGAATTATGTGGCTTTGCAGGCAAAATATCATAAAATGTTGATTTATATAACTGCAGGACCTTCTCGACAGCATGGTCTTTTTCCAGTCTGACAACTTCGCTAGAAGACGCTGGTCCGTAAAATATTGACAGACCTGTTGGCACAGCACTTTCAGTTTTACTATCTTTTACATTAGAATTATATTCTGTTATGTATTTTATGTAGTTTCATGTAACATAGACACACCTTTTAGTGTAATTAGAAATCACAGTGTCGAAATATTTTGTCATTGTGTGTTCACCATTAGAGGCACCTGGATCTACTTCAAATAAGTCTTCAAAATATTCTTCATTTACGTGGACCAGAGGTATTGGAAATGTAAAACGCTCAGCAGGCGATTTCCTAATTGACACCAAAGACACACCTCTTCGTATGAAATTATGAGCGGATAATAATACAATAATAATAATAATAACATAAGTTTATTCAACAAAAGAAGAAATATACACACATGGTTTGTTATTCATAAAGCCTACAATCACAGAATAAACAAGAACGACACCCACGAAGTACCCAAATGTACTTATTTGTGAGTTCAGAACATTTAAAAACTACTTCTCCCTATATTTGAGCTGCCAGCTCTCCCAAGAGCAAATCAGAAAAAGGTCCAATTACTTTAACCCATCCTAATTGTAAAAACGAAAAACAGAAATATATAAAAGCTCTCCCCATCAAGCCTTCCCACCCGTTTCCATTTTCTAGATTTTACGTCAGTCCCATCATCAACGGAGACGAGCCCGTACTCTAACACCAATTACTATTGATTACATTGTTGACTATATCCCGTGCTATAGAACGCAGCCATCGGCTCATTTTTTATAAACTGGTAGTTCATTGGGGATTAGGTTATACAATTTTTGCCCCAGGTACACAAGACCTCGCTGTCCGATACTCTGGTTGCATTTATCCCTTCTACAGTCGCTTTTGTGTCTCGTGTTATAACCGTGATTAAAAAATATCAGCCTGTCAGGATGCTTATACAATTCTATAAGTAATGTTTTGAAATACAGTCGCCTACAGTCAAGAAGACGCGATTCTCTAAAAAGACATTCACTTGGGTAAATAATAGGTTTCCGATATATTATCTTTAACATCCACTTCTGTACCACCTCCGCCGCCTTAAACACAGTGTCCCTCGCACCACCCCATCTAATTATCCCATATGACAATTTCGACTCCCTGAATCAGACACAGGAGAATTATGTGCCTTTGCAGGCAAAATATCATAAAATGTTGATTTAGATAACTACAGGACCTTCTCGACAGCATGGTCTTTTTCCAGTCTGACAACTTCCCTAGAAGACGCTGGTCCGTAAAATATTGACAGACCTGTTGGGACAGCACTTTCACTTTTACTATCTTTTACATTAGAATTATATTCTGTTATGTATTTTATGTACTTATCATGGAGGTCGTTAATATGCTGTGTTCTGATTCATGTAACATAGACACACCTTTTAGTGTAATTAGAAATCACAGTGTCGAAATATTTTGTCATTGTGTGTTCACCATTAGAGGCACCTAAGGATGCATAATCATCCAACACCCAGTCAAAATTTTCGCCTGGATCTACTTCAAATAAGTCTTCAAAATATTCTCCATTTACGTGGACCAGAGGTATTGGAAATGTAAAACGCTCAGCAGGCGATTTCCTAATTGACACCAAAGAGGTAAAGTGTCCGTCTTCATTTAAAATTATGAGCGGATAATAATACAATAATAAAAATAACATAAGTTTATTCAACAAAAGAAGAAATATACACACATGGTTTGTTATTCATAAAGCCTACAATCACAGAATAAACAAGAACTACACCCACGAAGTACCCAAATGTACTTATTTGTGAGTTCAGAACATTTAAAAACTACTTCTCCCTATATTTGAGCTGCCAGCTCTCCCAAGAGCAAATCAGAAAAAGGTCCAATTACTTTAACCCATCCTAAGTTGGACTTTGTAAAAACGAAAAACAGAAATATATAAAAGATCTCCCCATCAAGCCTTCCCACCCGTTTCCATTTTCTAGATTTTACGTCAGTCCCATCATCAACGGAGACGAGCCCGTGCTCTAACACCAATTACTATTGATTACATTGTTGACTATATCCCGTGTTATAGAACGCAGCCATCGGCTCATTTTTTATAAAGTGGTAGTTCATTGGGGATTAGGTTATACAATTTTTACCCCAGGTACACAAGACCTCGCTGTCCGATACTCTGATTGCATTTATCCCTTCTACAGTCGCTTTTGTGTCTCGTGTTATAACCCTGATTAAAAAATATCAGCCTGTCAGGATGCTTATACAATTCTATAAGTAATGTTTTGAAATACAGTCGCCTACAGTCAAGAAGACGCGATTCTCTAAAAAGACATTCACTTGGGTAAGTAATAGGTTTCCTATATATTATCTTTAACATCCACTTCTGTACCACGTCCGCCGCCTTAAACACACTGTCCCTCGCACCTCCCCATCTAATTATCCCATATGACAATTCCGACTCTACCAGGGCGTGGTAGAGTACTCTCATTTCTCGAGTGTTTAAGTTCTGTCTCAATAATTTGAATTTATAAAGCAAGGACCTGACCCTATTTACCACTTGTTCCACTTGTTTGTCCCATCTTAGATGTCCATCCATTATGATGCCCAAATATTTCACCCATTCGGCTTTCTTCAACTGTAAAACATTATCACAGCTAATTGTTAAGTCTGTAAAGGTAGGCAGTGTGTTCCTGTGTACTGTAAAATGCAGAAACTTTGTCTTCTCCGCATTGAGCGTCAGGTAGTTTAAATCAAGCCATTCCATGACTTTTCTAAAACCAGACTCCGCAATCTGCTTCACTTTACCCCGTGATCTAATTGGTTAACATCTTTTCTCGGGTTGTGGTGGCGATCCGTTTGAAAGATGACAATAACAAAGCGAGGTCGTTCGGTGTTTGAGGTGGTCTTCACAGACCACAAGTCCTTGATTGAAGGACTCATATTCGGTAATTGTACATCTCTCATTTTCTAAACGGTATAAGAATCTTTGTATCTCGGGCGATCGATTTTAACAGCTGCTGTTGTATCACATCACTGGGGTGGATGTGTTTGACTTGAAGTGCCATATGATCAATAATAAACTTTATAGCTTTGTCGGAACCTTGTGCACCGCTTAGAATATAGCAATTTCCATCGTTCGGACCGCGTGTTATATGTACCAACAAGTGGCTGAAAAGCACTTTTCTGTAATCTTTGAGAATATTGCACAGGTAACTGAGCGGTAGGCAATAGCAAAATCTGTTGTTTTTCACCATGGTGTTCCTTTCGCTCGCATGCCAGACGGTAGGGATGATAGCTCGTGCTTCATCGCTGTTTGCTTGTAATAATGTCCGGACTGCTGTAACGATGCCTGGATTCCTAACATGTTCGATAATCTGATTGCACATCTCAACAGCCACAGAGGAGAACAAATGAGCTGCCGCTTTAGCTGTTACTGTCACATCACCTGTTGTGCCCGTTGTCTCAGTGGAACCGCTAATCAGGAGAGCTGCCGAAGATCAATCGTAATCATCTTGCTGGTTGATGGCAAACCCACATGTATCGTTGTAATCAATTGATCTGGTTTGCGGAGCGTACGTGTTTACTTCTTCTCCCTTGATGGACTCGTCGTGGACGGGGTCTACGATGATATGTAGTTTGCTTAACATCGTAACCCAATGATTTTAGAAACTGTACGTTCTCCGCGGATAGAACCGTCTGCGATGCAGGCAACGAAGATACTGGTATTTATAACTAACCTACCGCTGGTGTCTTGCTCAAGTGCAATATCACGATGATCTCTTCACCTTGAAAGTTCACATGCACTGCATTCCGATCGATGATGTTGGCATTTTTATGGGAAATGATACGTGTGTTGACGGGTAGAAACAGTTTACTGTGTGGGTTTATGTCGATTGCATAGCCCGGATCAACCATCGGAGCAAACTCATATAGTGTGTGTGTCGGTTTGCCATCGTGGTAAGACCCGCTCACTATGTTACACTCCAAACGGTTCGTTTTCACTTTAACAATCACCACGGGTAAATTGGATGCGTGCACTACATCCTTAGTGAGATATCTGTTTGAGGAACAACACGAGAGAGGAGCTATTGAGGCGTTCACTGTCAAATCAATGCCGTATTTGCACTGTATCTCACACTTCAAAGTGTTGTTGTTGGATTTCAAACTGAACAGTTTACTTGCATCGTCAATAGCAACACCCCCAGGTAAATTATTCAACTTGAGATAGATACGGGCCATTTCGTTTTGGATACAGCGTTCCATTTCGCCAATTTTATAAGCTCCATTGGGAATTATTATTTCTTGTAGCGTGATGATGATGATGATGATCGTAGTTGCCCAAAGTGTTTAGACTTTTCATATAGTCTACTATCTTTATGTGGGCTATTTTACCTATTTCTGTTTTAGATTCTGTATTATACTCTGAAGATGTTGGTGGACAAATACACCAATTAATGGCAAGAGGAAACTCACGGCATGAAAAGGCATTTTATATTACACGCCGTCCTAATCTTGAATTAAATTTTATAAGAACTCCTAAATAGGTACAATAAATCATATGATTATTATGTATTTAACAGATTGCAGAGCCAAAAAAAACATAATTTGTAAAAAGTTACGATGGATATTTACCAAAAACATACACTTGCAATGTATGCGGTTCAAGGAATTTTAGTGATTAACAAAAAAATCACAATCGCTTTTCCTTGACAACTAAAGGATGTATAGTTGGAGCTAAAAGATTCAAGTTTCTTGTGAAAAATCATGGACCTCCGACAGACGACACCATTACCGAAATTGTCAACTTTTACAGCACATAGAGTTCTATATTTTTGGCAGCCATTTAGTAACTACAAATACTGATCAAAGCAAGCCTGGACAGAGAACATATCCGGAAGAAGTTCAGATATTGCAAGCTGCTTATATGCATTTGTTATCATCTGTAACGAAGCCAAACACAAACAGTATATGATCGTGTGGTCAGACTTATGCCCCGAACAAAACAAGAACTTTATTATGATTTACTTTTAAGACTTGACGATAAATAGCCGCCACATTGAGCAAAAAATCGCAGAAAGATCACTTAAATTTGGTTTTGTCATTTTGTTACATAGCAGATTCTTCCGTTCGCCATTTCATTTATTACAATGTTTATACAGCAAAAATAAGCTGGTATAAAGCAATGAAAATCTCAAATAGCAAAATTTATTATAGGTGAAAATTGTGTAGTTGGTTCGAATATTCAGATTGACTATAATCCCAATTGATCCGGATTATCGACGTTCTGGTGGGTTCTTTTGAAAAAAACTAAAAAATGTATGTGGCGATCAACACAGGTATAGAGAGGGTTGATGTACAACTACAGCTATGATGGTATGCAGTATAGAATGATTAGTTTTTTCCTAATATTTGATTCAAGTGGAAAATTATGCAGAACTTACTACATAAACTGGGCGAATTAAATGTATGTCGGTTTTATTAACCAACACTTTATGCAATCAAGTTAAAAACAGTAAGTATATGCCATATGAACATATTTACAAATGATTGACATAAGAAGAAGGTATCACTTGAAAGAAAATACATTTAAGTATCTACACATCAAAACGTAAACATTCAAAAAAAATAAACGTTCTTGAGATTTCAGGTCTCATTTTACATTGCAACACTGAGCAATTCTCTACAACAAACATCTTGCGTGTACACCAGGGGTGTCTGCTGTTGGGAGGTTTTACTGCATCTGATACCTAAAAAGTTATTACCTGTAAGAACTGACGGTTTATATGCCTTGCAAATGTTGCAGTTTTTGGATAAATATTTTCAGCTCGCGCTCGAAGCTATTTTGCCTTCTTCGTATGCAAGTTGGATTGTAGCAAAGGCTGTATCGAAGGCAAGCCTGGGATTTGTTGAAAGCGTTTCATTGCTTAGAATGGGGCTGATTGTATGCAGCCCAGATACAAACTCTTCTTCGCTCTTTAATTCACCTCTACCCTCAGCAACATTATCCTTAATAGACACATCTTCTTCCGTTGTTGAACCCCCTGAATCAGACACATGAGAATTATGTGGCTTTGCAGGCAAAATATCATAAAATGTTAATTTAGATAACTGCAGGACCTTCTCGGCAGCATGGTCTTTTTCCAGTCTGACAACTTCCCTAGAAGTCGATGGTCCGTAAAATATTGACAGACCTGTTGGCACAGCACTTTCACTATCTTTTACATTAGAATTATATTCTGTTATGTATTTTCTGTAGTTATCATGGAGGTTGTTAATATGCTGTGTTCTGATGCATGTAACATAGGCACACCCTTTAGTGTAATTAGAAATCACAGTGTCAAAATATTTTGTCATTGTGTGTTCACCATTAGAGGCACCTAAGGATGCATAATCATCCAACACCCAGTCAAAATTTTCGCTGAATCTACTTCAAATAAAACTTCAAAATATTCTTCATTTACGTGGAACAGAGGTATTGGAAATGTACAACGCTCAACAGGAGATTTTTTAATTGACACCAAAGAGGTAAAGTGCCCCTCTTCATATGAAATTATGAGCGGATAATAATATAATAATAATAATATAGGTTTATTCAACAAAAGAAGAAATATACACACACGGTTTGTTATTCATACCATCACATAATAAACAAGAACGCTACCCACGAAGTACCCAAATGTACTTATTTGTGAGTTCAGAACGTTTAAAAACTACTTCTCCGTATATTGGAGCTACCCGCTCTTCCAAGAGCAAATCAGAAAAAGGTCCAATTACTTCAACTCATCCTAAGTTCTACTTTGTAAAAACTAAAAACAGAAATATATAAAATATCTCCCCATCAAGCCTTCCCACCTGTTTCCATTTTCTAGATTTTACGTCAGTCCCATGATCAACGGAGACGAGCCTGTGCTCTAGCACCAAGAACTACTGATTACATTGTTGATTCTATTCCGTGTTATAGAACGCAGTCATCCGCTTATTTTTTTTTATAAACTGGTAGTGAAACACTATCTCTGACTTCATTGGGGATTAGGTTATACAAATTTTGCCCCAGGTATACATGACCTCGCTGTCCGATACTCTGGTTGCATTTATTCCTTCTACTGTCGCTTTTGTGCCTCATGTTATAACCGTAATTAAAAAATATCAGCCTGTCAGGATGCCTGGGATTTGTTGAAAGCGTTTCATTGCTTAGGACGGCACTAATTGTATGTACCCCAGATACAAACCTCTCTTCGCTCTTTTATTCACCTCTATCCTCAGCAACATTCTCTTTAATAGACACATCTTCGTCCGTTGTTGAACCCCCTGAATCAGACACAGGAGAATTATGTGGCTTTGCAGGCAAAATATCATAAAATGTTGATTTAGATAACTGCAGGACCTTCTCGACAGCATGGTCTTTTTCCAGTCTGACAACTTCCCTAGAAGTCGATGAGTAGACATCCGGACACCCTGTCTGATCCCCTCCACTTTCCAAGATGGCGTCTGCGCATGCGTTGACCGATGACGACCGATGACGTCCTGACGGCGGGAGCCAGCTGATAGGTTCCAAGTTCCCGTCCGCCGCCATGTGAGCATGCGTTAACAGATGGCGGGTAACGGTAACATGATAATTAGCCATGTGAGCATGTGTTGTCAGATGGCGGGAGTCGTCTGTCGGATCAGCGAGTGCCAGATGGCGGGAGTCAGCTGTCATCTGCTCGCCGACGTCACATGTTCCAAGATGTCCGCTGCAGCAAACGGCCATCTGGTTGCAGGTAACGTGTCAGGTCCCAAGTTCCCGCGTGTCGCCATGTGGTTATACACACGTGTTGAGCAGGTACCGGAGGCCCGCTTGCCGAGAATACAAGGTGTGTTAATTTGATGTTAAGTTTGACATATAAGCAATCTGCTTCGCGCTATACGAGAACGAAAGGTATACATGTGTTGTGTGTAAATTTATGCCGGCTGCTGCTGCCCGCTGGCTGAATGTGGGGTTAGAACTCCCGATTCCCCATGCTGAATGTTAAGTCTTGTATAGGTTATGTTTTTGTTGACATCAAGTATGTGTTGTTGTGCTCTTAGGTTATTGGTTGCCAGGCAACAGCCTCACAACGTGTTGTATATGTTTGTTTGTTATGAACTTACCATGTGAAAACTTGTGGTTATGGTTATTTGTTTGTTAAGGTTAAGTGCTGTATGTTTGATGGCGTGTTTTAGGGTTGCTATGGTACTAAGTTTTTGCGCGAAATTTGAATTTTATCGAAAAGGTGTGCGCCTGTACAGAGTCCATATATTTGTTGGATTTATTATTGGTATTCTGGACTCTGCACAGACACACACACTCATGCGCGCACACACACACACACACACACACACACACACACACACACACACACACACACACACACACACACACAGAGAGAGAGAGAGAGAGAGAGAAGGCGACCTAGCGGGTACTTCAAATGGACAACTAATTTGTTTTATAGAAAAGCGTACTGAAGGAGAGGCTGAGAATTGAACGCGTTACCTTTAGAATAGCAGGCGGATATGCAAACCGTTAGACCAAGGAGATATATAACATATGTACTGTTAAAGCAGCTATATATACAACGATCTTTTTTAAATTAATATCAGAGATTGCTTTTAACAAACGACATATAAATTTATCCATATATTCAAGTATTAATATAACACGGTCGATTTATTATGCAGTTGTATACCGAATTTGAATAACACCTAGAAAACGTTATGAGAGAGAACTCAGTTTGTAATAAATTATAGTTTCGCCGCAACCTGTACCGCCTGAGGCATATTAGTACGTTATACAATTTATGCGAACGTGACGCAGTGAAAGTTAGGTATCTACGAACCGTCCAGTATGTAAATGTCGATAACTAAAATCAACGAACTCTATACTTGAAAGGGATATTCATTGCCTAGACTATCACAGGTACATGCTTCTTGAGATGAGTTTGTGCGGCTAAAACACAGACGGCCAGAAAACAGTTAATTATTTCTGTTGAAGGTTGGCGTTATATATTAAATTAACAAAAATGTACATATTTAATTCAGGAAAACATTTACAAGAAACAGTGTACCAGGAGTGTTCAATAATAACACTGGTTTAAAACAATATATATATATATATATATATATATATATATATATATATATATATATATATATATATATATATATATATATATATATATATATATATATATATATATATATATATATATATATATATATATATATATATATAAACACAGATATCCCCATAAGCGAATTAAAAAAAAAATCGCTAATACAAGCTAATAGTAACACATTATAAACAGAAATTAAATCTACTGCTCCAATTTACTTTAACCGTGAACGAACAATTGGTAAATTGTTGGGTTTTAGTAAATGTGAAATAACTCCAGACGTAAAAGTTGAATCTGACTGACCTGTAAACATAATTGAAGTTAACAGTATTCGTGTTGAATGTAATATAGTGACTGATTCGTATGTGAATAATAAACTTGTTCATACAATTCACCAGTTCTCACCTAATGTTTCACCAGGATATAAAATAAACGAGGTTCCAACGAATATAATCTACCTACCTGTTAACGTTAATGAAATACATTAAGTTGTTGTCCAGTTAGTAGATCAAGACGTAGATTTAAATAATTTTCGAAAAGAAAAGATAACAGTAAGATTACATTTACGACCTCTTACCTGCAACGATGGAAACAAACCCTTTAAATAAGTAAAGTTTTCTTAGAAGACATTAATTCATAGATGAGTGTCAGAGGATTAAGATCGGTGTGCAGCTGAAAGAGTTAGTCTTTTTAATTTTTGTAGTGAAATTAATCAATTTATTGAGAATGTTAGTTTACGGCATTAATAATAAAAGGAATAAATATACACAGTCATCGTACAAGAAATTCAGTTCTCATATCGAATTGTCACATACAACAACAAAGCGGAAGAACACAAAATCTTTAACTCAAGAAAATAAAGAATTTCTGAAATTACTTGGAATTACTTTACAAAATGAGTGATGTATTAAATATAACTGAAATGGCTGGATATGATGAGTCGATAGCAAACAAGTCATATCATACGTATTCTCCATTTGTGGAATCATACGATATTAATGATATAATTAGAATTTGCATCCAAAATCAGGATTTAATTTTGTTACCATGCGAAAGTGTTCTTATTGTTGAAGGCTTACTGTTAAATGAGAAAGAGACAGCTGATGATGCACTGAAATTTGAAAATAATTGTTTTGCTTTTATGTTTGATGAAATACGTTATGAAATAAATGGAATTGAGATTGATAACTGTCGAAATGTGGGAATTAGCACAGCTTTGAAAAATTGTGTCACTGAATTCAGCTGAAAGCAACGCACTTATTAGTAAAAAATGATCACAAACATCCAAGTGGACCGTTTAATTTCTGCGTGCCTTTAAAAATGTTATTAGGTTTCGCTGAAGATTTAGGAAAATTATACCAAATGCTAAACATGGATTAATTTTAATGAGAGCAAAAACAAATAATAATTGTGTAAGTACAACATTAGCAAAGTATACACTGGATATCAAAAAGATTGTATGAAAAGTGCCGCATGTTACTCTTAGCGATGCTGATCGACTCAAACTTTACAAAAGGATACAGAGTCAACGTCCAATGGAAATAAGTTTTCGCAGTTGGGATTTGTCTGAATATCCGCATGTTCCAAAATCAACACACACTATTTGTCGTGTGAAAACAACTAATCAACTTGAAAAAACAAGATTTGTAATATTTGGAATTAAGACTAACAAACCCAATAAACATAGAGAAAATCCTAGTGAATCTGATGATTGTCACCTCACTAATTTTAAATTACACTTGAATTTATAATCGCATCCATACGATAACGTAAATATTTCGTTTCAGGAAAATCGATATGCATGGTTATATTATATGTATTCAGTCAAGAATCCTATTATGGATGCAAACATCACCTTTACTGGATATAAAAAAATTCAAATCTCAAGCACCTATTGTTATCATTGATTGTTCACATCAAAATGAGGTTATCAAAAGTGGTCCAGTCGAAGTTCAGATTGAATTTGAGACTGCCAGCGAAATTCCAGAAAGCACTTCAGCGTTCTGCTTATTGTTACATGACAGAAAAATTGAATACCCCCGCTAAGTGGCGACGTAAAAAACTGCTTTAATACAACCAAATTTTACAGCTGCAATAGTAAATATTATTGATATATTGTGAAATAAAACATTGATATGTTAACAAACAGTTTTATCCCTAGTCTAAAATTCCATTCCCATCCTCGAAAACTGTTATAAAAGCAGATGTATCTGAATGTGGACAACCGGTCTTCTAATTCAACAGCGAAGTTATAAAGATTTCTTATATTCTCATCAATATATAACTGCATAATGAAGAAATAAATTGTAATTGATGTACAAGGGCTTAAAGACTATTCAAATGCATTTATCTGTAAAGAATTAGTTATTCTTTTTAATGATGTGGAATATTTACGTTTTCTAATTAAACCACCATACGATTTCTCACAACTAAGTATAAGTGAACAGAAACAAGCTATTTGGCGACAGAAAAATCATCATGGACTTGTATGGAATGAAGGATCCTCTAACTTTGAGAGTGTAAGAAGATTTCTGATTTCTAATATAGACTTACATACTAGTATTTTGTAAAAGGTTCTGAAGAAATGGATAATTTCAATTCTTAATAAGGATTCAAATATAATCAATGTCAAGGATCTTGGATGCAGCACTTTGGAGAATCTAAAAAGGGACTATCCATTTACAAATAGATGCTCATCACATAGTGGTTGTTGCGCCCTGGAAAATGCATTTTAAATTAAGTATTATATTAACAATAAATAGTTGTATGTAATTTTACTAGAGATTTTCAAATAAAATACATAACAATTTAAATAAGCAGTTTTATTTACTTTGTTATTTCTTTTTAGTACAGTTTCAAGCATGTCGTTAACATATTATTTTTAATAAATCCTTAACATCTAAATTACATAGAGATATTTTAGTTACATTTTGCGCGTAAATATAATGTATATTGAACCTAAAAATTAACATATTACTATAAAAATGTGTTTTAATACAAACGATAAAAGTAATAAGATAATCAGTTTTATTATAAACTTTCATCTTTAATTTTATAATGACCCCAGGCAGAAGTTGATACTCCATCATTTCTAATAAATCTCTTATCATCTAAATAACTTTTCTTTATATTTTGTGTGTAAACTTAATGAATTTTCGATCTGAAAACAAGCATATTACTATAAAAAATTCTCTTTTTATACAAACACTCTCTATAATCGCTTAAACTTTGTCCATCTACAATTGTCTTTTTAATTCCCTTTTCTTTGTAACTTTGTCACCAATTACATCTGTCGAATACATCTTACATCTTAAACCTATAAATTCTCTCATAATCTTTCCCTTATTCTCATAAAACATTAAGCCTACTTTTTTTAAATTTTGAAGTGGAATATATTGATTACTAGCATCATATTTAGATGCGCCAAAGTGTTCTGCAATGTCATCTGTTATATCAGAATAGAAATCTTGAGTTAAAATATAATAAATAAATGAATCTGTATCCATATAATCAAGCACTAAATTTTTACCATATTTAGGTTTCATATAATCGTAATGGAAATTGTACATTAACCATTTTGATAGTTCCAAAACAGTAAAACCAAGGTATATTGGTTTGTTGTAAACTGTTTTCACTCTACTTAATTGAATAGCTACCATGTCTGTAGTGAATTGAGTTGCACTGTAAAAATATGGTTTCGTAATTAAGGCTCGAGAACCTAATCTACGCCCAGAGCTTTCCCATTGTGTTACAATCCTTACATCTTTACGTTTGTCAGCGTTTTCCATTGTTTTACCATAAACAGAATTATTTTTAGACTGGAATTAATTTTTCAAATTCGTTTTTTGCTATAGTACGATAGTGTGTATTTATTTTGATATATTTTTCTAACCATCTAGCTTGTTTAAATTGCAAGACCCTATGATTATTGTTAATTTTTAGTGATGTCGTAAACATTGTTGGAGATTTCTATAATGGATCACGTAGTTTTTTTACTATTAAAATCCGTTATTAATTTATGCAGTTTTGAAACTGGGCTACAGTTATTTTCTGGACAAAATGGTAAGCCATTATGATCATCATGCAGTTCTTTTGGATATTCTAAGTCAACCTCAAATATGTAACCAATTTCTCAATTTTCTTCAATAGCCATTATATCTATATCTTCGATTTTTTCAACCAATTTAAATCCTCTATAAGGGAGGGATTCGTACATAGCCCATCCGTATAAATTATTTACATCTAGATAAATTAAATAGCTTGAATCTTTAGTTTCATCATAATCTTTCATATATTTATTATTTTACACAGAATGACGATGCGAACACTGAGTAATACCTCCTCTGATACATTTTTGAATAAAAGAATACATACTAAAATCTGTCAAAAGTTCTAGTTCAATACCTGTGTATTTTAACATAGCATCCCACGATAATCCTGGAGAAGTATAATATTGACAAGGATCTAACAAATATATACTATAACGAATTTTTCTATAATTCTCAAAAATATCTGTTAACCATAGAACGTCTGTGATCAGATAAATTTTCAAATATTCCCATAAACAAGAACATCGAAAATGTTTCCAAACCATCTTAGCGTGGCTGTAGTCATCATCTGAACATTGTGAATTTGTCAGTGAACTATTGAAACAAGATTGAGTTGGCAAAGCGGTTTCTTCTAGTTTTCCCATGAGTCTATATACTCATAACGGAGAACGCCTTTTCTAATAATTAGTTTAAATTGTTAGTCATTTTTAAAAATCGTTCTTACACTTTCAACGGTTACTATTGATAAAACATCTGCTTATTTTGCTAAACGAGACTGCATAAATCTAGCGGAGTCGAGAAAACGCAATTCTACAGTTTCTTTTGAATCAATAAATATACTTGTAGATAAAGAAACGTATGTTTCCTTATTTAGTGGAATTAAAGTAATTTCACCTTCTATCTGATTTAATACTTTTACGAATAGATGACAGTCATACCCTGAAAAGTTATGAAAGAAGACAGGAAAAAACTTCGAAGTCCTGTACTTTAAGTTGCAATCATTATGAGCGGGACCTCTATATTTACCCGTTAAATGACAATGGTCAGCTACTCTGTCAGTATCTAAACACTTTTTACATATCCAACATTATTTCGATTCTGTTTGAAATTTACGTTGATTATTATTTAGAGGAATCATAGGTTTTGGTTTCATTATAATTGTATTATATATTCTTATTATATATTGAGAAAGAGTTTGAATAAATTTTGAAGGTGAATCTTCACCCTTATACACTCGTAGTTTATTTAATGTATTATCGTATGAACATTTAATGTAATACGCATAGGCACATGGCACATGTTGCTGCATATCTGTAGTTGATGAACCTAGATGATTTGGAATACACGTATCGATGTTCTGTAAAATGCACTCAAAGTCGCTGTAAATTACGACGGCAATTGTACTCCACGTTCATATTTTTCGAATTTTAATATAGACTTTTCAGGTGATGGCATTACAGTAACAATTTTATTACATTCCAAATTAAGTTTACTAAGAAAATCTTGACTGCTAAAATGCAACAAACAGCAATTACAAGTAAATATTTGTTTTTTACTTAGTGTCGTCTGATGACTTACTAATGTTGATATGTTTTTAATCCATACGTAATGAGATTTTCCATCATTTTGTAAAAGCAATAAATTAATGTGATTAATTTTTTCCTGTTTTGCGCAATAAAATGGTCCTATAATTTCATCACCTTCTAAGCCAACTACATTTACACATATCTTTATTAAGCTTTTCAAATATCGATATGTCACTAGGATTTAATGGAAATCTATGTTCACTGAAATCAACTTTTTTTATAATTTTTCAAAGTAATAATGTCTGCGGTAATGTTTTGAATTTCATAAGACGATACTCTATTCGGTAATTTACTAGAATCGATAGTTTGTAAAGCAGACATGACGGCCCATTTAAAACAATATTCATCAACATTTTTAACGTTCACACAAGCCTTTTTTAACAAAATATTTTTCGGTAGTGGGATATAATTTGATCCCCTAATAGGTTTATATTTATTAATATTAATCTCCAAATGAAGTAAGGCAACTAATGTCCAACCACCATTCCTCTCTTGAAATTCATCCATTTTAGCCAAAATTTGATTATTTAGTGTAGAATAAACTTGATAAAGTTGTTCTTTATTTAATGCGATGGACATTTTAGATTGAAAATATTTTATCGAACACTCTTGCTCGTTTTTAGTGAACTTTACATATTCGGCAAATACCTCTAAATTAAATTTAATTGCAATATGTTTCTGAATATATTTAACTATTTCTCGTTTAACTAATTCCTCAGCTAATTTTAAGAATTTAAGAGGGTGTAAGCAACACTGATCTTTATTCTCGAATATAAAAGTTTCGATACGACGCTTGAAACTACTCTTTACTACCTATAAATAACATATGTTACAAACTGAAATAGATAAAACAAATAATGAAGTATAAATAACTTTAGTGATTCTGTATGTGGAACTGATGCCTTTGCTTTGTGAAGATTTGTCCTTATATGATATTGCCATTCATTGAAAGGAATTTCAACCAAAGAGTCTTCGCAAATTTTTGAACCATTTGTTCTACTAGTTGACTGAACAATCTTCGTACTTACAGTAGTAATCTTAGCATTACTTTTAGAAACCTTATGTGCTTTACGTCACTCAAGATGAAGTTTCTGATGATTGGAAAGGCTATCCCGACGCATGGACTTATTACATACACGACATTGCACTTTGCCTAGATTACTGTGAACCGTACGTTCGTGTCTTCGAAAATCGGTTAACTGTGTGAATAGTCTACCGCAGATATGGCAAAGACTCATAATGAAGTAGTTAATTTTTAAGTTGAAGATACTCTAATATTTACACGCAAAATGTAGAGGCAACTGGTTCCTTGCTGCTTCGAAAGAACTGTACTACATGAATTAATATTTGAGAAGTCATATATATGATTTAAAGCGTGGTTAATATATATTAACCACGCTTTAAATTATCTTGAATAACAAGATAAGTAATTAGCAAAATACTCAATAATATTTGTCATCATGTTGAAACACATACGTAAATTATATCCACATTTCATAGTTAAACACAAAACATTAGGTGGCTATTAATTGGTTGATATAATTATCTTTATGTGATGTAGAAATTTTGTTGAAAATAACTGTTAATTCTTTCTTAAAAAACTTTTACACCAATTTATTCTTATCATTTGAGGTCAAGTTGTTGACCTCATACAAGTAAAGAATATAAGTAATAGCTCTGTTAAGAAAGTTATTATGTATTCGAAAAGTCGATGTCATTAAACTTGTTATGACCACATATTTTATTCTATTTCATTTAATTAGTTCAGACCTATAAACTTATACCAAAAATATATTCAATTTCATAATCTTCAAAATTATCGTAAACATGTTTTTCTGAATTGATTCACTAAATATAATTTTTCTTCTTCTTAAACTAACTATTATTTGTACTTCGACGACAAATATATTATAATTTCATCAGACATAATATTTTGTAATAACAGCTTGTAATAATAATTATGTTGTAAGTCACAATTTAAATTCATCAATATAAGCGTGTTATTCAAAGTTTATTATTGTAATGAAATTTAATTACATAACTGCAGAGATACGATGACAAAAACATCTCATGTTGATATTTTACATTTTCATTTGGAATATTTTAAATAATAAATCATGCTGTTATGATACATTTTGCTGATACTAAACCCACAAATAAGGATCTTGTGTAATTTACAGTTCATTAATCTAACCTAAATTCCAACGCAAACAAATCGTAAAAAAATTGTTTATTGACCTTACACTATTTTTCCATTCTATCTTTGTTTTCACTAATTATCAGACACGTGCAGGATGTGAGAGGGTATTTAAGATCATATTTCTTGTTAAATATTTACAGTTTACTTCGACAACCAGAAGTGACACATCTTGTTAGTGATACAGTACTACCTTGATCGTTATTATGGAGAAAAGATAGGCAGCAGCTTTACCGTATAGTCCATCAAATGCTATCAAGAAGAAAAAAACCAGTCACGCGGTAAAGAAAATTTCTTCAAAAAAAAAAAAGTACTCTAGAGAAGTTCAATTCTCTAGGAGCGTTCATGTGGTTAAATTTAGAAATTGCGGAAAAGAATAAATAATACCTTCTAACCAATCTTACTAGAGGTACTTCTAAATATGGTGAAAGGATCATCGCTGAACTCAATGGCGACAGCAAACTATACCTGCCCGAAAGGTATGAGCTCAGCGATAAGCAGTTGGCAAGGCTGGGTAATGGTGAATACATGCTGATCAACCATGGACAGGAACGGAAGGTATACAAACTCGAACTGAAAAAGAAAGAACACGTGGCGATACCTGTAGAAGCGGAAACGTCTGACAATGACACGGATTTCCCTGTCTACGCACAAGCATTCGAAGATCATGGTTATTATCCTCCTGTCTAAGTGATTTAATTTTCTTTTATATACAAATAAATTTTTCTTTACCTATTTTCTAATGTATTACAATATTAGTTATTAATGTAAATAAAAAAATATTAATTAAAGCTTCATGTTTTATTTAAAATATTTATTCTTAATTTACAAATATACAGATGCACTTTTATTTCAGTGATGGTCTAATTCTTAACTATAACTTAATGATTTTCTGTATTTTATGTTTAAGTAATTCCGGATGAACACATACATAGGTGTCTGGACCTTCCTTTGTCTCATCTGATGACCAAATACAGCTAACATAATGAAGACCATGAGAAGACATTTTTGTTTCTTGGTGTTCATATTTTAAAATTTTTGTATGAAGGCTATGTAGCATTTTTCTATGATCATCAAGCAGAATATCGTCATAGTTATTCACAAATTTTTGAAGTTGCATTTTATAAGGTACGCAAATGAATGTTAGATGTTCAACTTGCAAATATTACGTTAGCTAAAGATGTAAACTGTTATATCTATGATTTCTCTATTGTTTAATACAATTGATTATTTCAACGATATATTCGACTACATAACAAATCAAACATAAACTGAGCTCAACACCACGTCGCTGCCGGTCCTGAAGCAGAAACCCCCACTTCACCCCTGCCTCGGACCACGCCACACCGAAGCTCCCGCCGCCGTCGGGCCCCAGCAAGGTCTATGCGTATGCTATGAATCATACGCTAGCGACACCTTGCAAAGAATTTACGATAACGGCTTCACGTGATTCTATTTTTTTAAGTTTGATTTTTCTATTTTTTTCCCTTTGACAGTGACAGGTTGGTGTCAAGAAAGGCGGTTTGAATTGACACATTACAGGTGTCAGACTCGACACATGACAGGTGACAGTTGACATATTTGATAGATATGTCATATATGTCAACGCCTACTCCTAAAGTGTTCCAGAACCCGCTTATCCATACTACTGAGGTGTCTATTAAAGATAATGTTGCTGAGGATAGAGGTGAATTAAAGAGCGAAGAGAGGTTTGTATCTGTGGTGCATACAATTAGCTCCATCCTAAGCAATGAAACGCTTTCAACAAATCCCAGGCTTGCCTTCAATACAGCCTTTGCTACAATTCAACTTGCATACGAAGAAAGCAATAATAGCTTCGAGGACGAGCTGAAAATATTTATCCAAAAACTGTAACATTTGCAAGGCATATAAACGATCAGTTCTTACAGGTAATCACTTTTTAGGTATCTAAATGCAGTAAAACCTCCCAACAACAGACACCACTGGTGCACACGCACATGTTTATTGTAGGAAATTTTCCAGTGTTGCAATGTAAAATGAGACCTGAAGCCCTCAAGAACGTTTTTTTTAATGTTTACGTTTTGATGTGTAGATACTTAAATGTATTTTCTTTCAAGGAATACCTTCTATTTATTTCAATCATTTGTAAATATGATGATATGGCATATACTTACTGTTTTTAACTTGATTGCATAAAGTGTTAGTTAATAACACTGACATACATTTAATTCGCACAGTTTATGTAGTAAATTCTGCATAATTTTCCACTTGAATCAAATATTAGGAAAATATTAATCATTGTATACTGCATACCATCATAGCTGTAGTTGTAGATCAACCCTCTCTATACCTGTGTTGATCGCCACATACATTTTTTAGTTTTTTTTCCAAAAGAACCCACCAGAACTCGATAATCCGCATCAATTGGTATTATAGTCAATCTGAATATTCGAACCAACTACACAATTTTCAGTTATAATTAATTTTGCTATTTGAGATTTTCATTGCTTTATACCAGCTCATTTTTGCTGTATAAACATTGTAATAAATAAAATAGCGAACGGAAGAATTTGCTATGTAACAAAATGACAAAACCAATTTTAAGTCATCTTTCTGCGATTTTTTGCTCAATGTGGCGGCTATTTATCGTCAAGTCTTAAAAGTAAATCATAATAAAGTTTTTGTTTTGTTCAGGGAATAAGTTTGACCACACGATCATATACTGTTTGTGTTTTTCTTCGTTACAGGTGATAATAAAAGCATATAAGCAGCTAGCAATCTCTGAACTTCTTCCAGACATGTTCACTGTCCAGGCTTGCTTTGGTCAGTGTTTGTAGTTACTAATTGGCTGCCAAAAATATAGAACTTTACGTGCTGTAAAAGTTGACAATTTTGGTAATGGTGTAGTCTGTCGGAGGTGCATGGTTTTGTACAAAAAACTTGAATATTTTAGCTCCAGCTATTCATCCTTTAGTTGTCACGGAAAAGCGATTCTGGCATTTTTTTGTTAATCACTAAAATTCCTTGAACCGCATACATTGCAAGCGTATGTTTTTGATAAATATCCATCGTAACTTTTTACAAATTATCTTTTTTTTTAGCTCTGCAATCTGCTAAATACAAAATAATCATATGATTTATTGTACCTATTTAGGAGTTCTTATAAAATTTAGTTCAACATCAGGACAGCGGTGAATGTAAAATGCCTTTTCATGCCGTGAGTTTCCTCTTGGCATTAATTGGTGTATTTGTCCACCAACATCTTCAGATAATAATACAGAATCTAAAACAGAAATAGGTAAAATAGCCCACAAAAAGATAGTACACTATATGAAAAGTCTGAACACTTTAGGCAACAACGATCATCATCATCATCATCATCATCATCATCATCATCGTCATCATCATCATCATCATTATCATCATCATCATCATCATCATCATCATCATGCTACAAGATATAATAATTCCCAATGGAGCTTATAAAATTGGCGATATGGAACGCTGTATCCAATACGAAATAGCCCGTATCTATCTCAAGTTGATTAATTTACCAGGGGGTGTTGCTATTGACGATGCAAGTAAACTGTTCAGTTTGAAATCCAACAACACTTTCAAGTGTGAGATACAGTACAAATACGACATTGATTTGACAGTGAACGCCTCGATAGCTCTTCTCTTGGGTTTTTCCTCAAACAGATCCCTCATTAAGGATGTGGTGCACGCATCCAATTTACCCGTGAAGATTGTTAAAGTGAAAACGATCCGTTTGGAGTGTAACATAGTGAGCGGGTCTTACCACGATGGCAAACCGACAAACATACTATATGAGTTTGCTCCGATGGTTGAGCCGGGCTATGCAATCGACATAAACCCACACAGTAAACTGCTTCTATCCATCAACACACGTATCATTTCCCATATAAATGTAAACATCATCGATCAGAATGCAGTGCCTGTGAACTTTCAAGGTGAATAGATCATCGTGATGTTGCAATTGAGCAAGAAACCAGCGCTATGTTAGTTATAAATACCAGTGACGACGAGCAACATCGGTCAGTATCTTAGTTGCCTGCATCTCAGACGGTTATATCCACGGAGAACGTACAGTTTTTAAAATCATTGGGTTACGATGTTAAGCAAACTACATATCTTCGCAGACCCCGTCCACGACGAGTCCATCAAGGGAGAAGAAGTACACACGTACGCTCCGCAAACCAGATCATTTGATTACAACGATACATGTGGGTTTGCCATCAACCAGCAAGATGAGTTTTACGATTGGTCTTCGGCAGCTCTCCTGATTAGCGGTTCCGCTGAGACAACGGGTACAACAGGTAATGTGGCAGTAACAGCGAATGCGGCAGCTCATTTGTTCTCCTCTGTGGCTGTTGAGATGTGCAATCAGATTATCGAACATGTTAGAAATCCAGGCATCGTTACAGCAGTCTGGACATTATTACAAGCAAACAGCGATGAAGCACGAGCTATCATCCCTACCGGCTGGCATCGGAGCGAAAGGAACACCATGGTGAAAAGCAACAGATTTTACTATTGCCTACCGCTCAGTTACCTGTGCAATATTTTCAAAGATTACAGAAAAGTGCTTTTCAGCCGCTTGTTGGTACGTATAACATGCGGTCAGAACGATAGAAATTGCTCTATTCTGAGCGGTGCACAATGTTCCGACAAAGCTATAAAGTTAAACATTGAACATATGGCACTTCAAGTCAAACACATCCGCCCCAGTGATGTGATACAACAGCAGCTGTTGAAATCGACCGCCCGAGATACAAAGATTCTTATACCGTTTAGAAAATGGGAGATGTACAATTACCGAATGTGAGTAATTCAACCACGGACTTGTGGACTGTGAAGACCTCCTCAAACACCGAACGACCTCGATTTGTTATTGTCATCTTTCAAATGGATCGCCACCACAACCCGAGAAAAGATATTAACCAATTAGATCACGGGGTGAAGTGAAGCAGATGGCGGAGTCTGGTTTTAGAAGAGTCATGGAATGGTTTGATTTGAACTACCTGACGCTTAATGCGGAGAAGACAAAGTTTCTGCCTTTTACAGTATACAGGAACACACTGCCTACCTTTACAGACTTAACAATTAGCTGTGATAATGTTTTACAGTTGAAGAAAGCCGAATGGGTGAAATATTTGGGCAGCATAATAGATGGACACCTAAGATGGGACAAACAAGTGGAACAAGTCGTAAATAGGATCAGGTCCTTGCTTTATAAATTCAAATTATTGAGACAGAACTTGAACAGTCGAGAAATGAGGGTACTCTACCACGCCCTGGTAGAGTCGCAACTATCATATGGGATAATTAGATGGGGAGGTGCGAGGGACAGTGTGTTTAAGGGGCGGACGTGGTACAGAAGTGGATGTTAAAGATAGTATATCGGAAGCCTATAATTGAATAAGCATCCTAACAGGCTGATATTTTTTAATCACGGTTATAACACGAGACACAAAAGCGACTGTAGAAGGGATAAATGCAAAGAGTATCGGACAGCAAGGTCATGTATACCCGGGGCAAAAATTGTATAACCTAATCCCCAATGAAGTCAGAGCTAGTGTTTCACTACCAGTTTATATAAAAAAAGACCAGATGGCTGCGTTTTATAACACGGGATAGAGTCAACAATGTAATCAATAATAATTGGTGCTAGAGCACGGGCTCGTCTCCATTGATCATGGGACTGACGTAAAATCTAGAAAATGGAAACGGGTGGGAGGGCTTGATGGGGAGATATTTTATATATTTCTGTTTCTCGTTTTCACAAAATCGACCTTAGGATGGGTTGACGTAATTGGACCTTTTTCTGATTTGCTCCTGGGAGAGCTGGAAGCTCAGATATAGGGAGAAGTAGTTTTTAAATGTTCCGAACTCCCAAATAAGTACATTTGGGTCCTTCGTGGGTATCGTTCTTGTTTATTCTGTGATTGTAGGCTTTATGAATAACAAACCATGTGTGTATATTTCTTCTTTTGTTGAATAGACTTATATTATTATTATTATTATTATTATTATATTATTATCATCCGCTCACAATTTCATATGAAGAGGGGCACTTTACCTCTTTGGTGTCAATTAGGAAATCGCCTGCTGAGCGTTTTACATTTCCAATATCTCTGTTCCACGTAAATGAGGAATATTTTGAAGTTTTATTTGAGGTAGATCCAGGCGAAAATTTTGATTGGGTGTTGGATGATTATGCATCCTTAGGTGCCTCTAATGGTGAACACACAATGACAAAATATTTTGACACTGTGATTTTTAATTACACTAAAAGGTGTGCCTATGCATCAGAAGACATCATATTAACGACCCCCATGATAACTACATAAAATACCTAACATAATATAATTCTAATGTAAAAGATAGTAAAAGTGAAAGTGCTGTGCCAACAGGTCTGTCAATATTTTACGGGCCATCGACTTCTAGGGAAGTTGTCAGACTGGAAAAAGACCATGCTGTCGAGAAGGTCCTGCCGTTATCTAAATCAACACTTTATGATATTTTGCCTGCAAAGCCACATAATTCTCCTGTGTCTGATTCAGGGGGTTCAACAACGGAAGAAGATGTGTCTATTAAAGAGAATGTTGCTGAGGATAGAGGTGAATTAAAGAGCCAAGAGAGGTTTGTATCTGGGGTGCATACAATTAGCGCCATCCTAAGCAATGAAACGCTTTCAACAAATCGCAGGCTTGCCTTCGATACAGCCTTTGCTACAATTCAACTTGCATACGAAGAAGGCAATAATAGCTTCGAGGACGAGCTGAAAATATTTATCCAAAAACTGCAACATTTGCAAGGCATATAAACCGTCAGTTTTTACAGGTAATCACTTTTTAGGTATCTATATGCAGTAAAACCTCGCAACAACAGACACCCCTGGTGCACACGCAACATGTTTTTTGTAGGGAATTGTCCAGTGTTGCAATGTAAAATGAGACCTGAAATCTCAAGAACGTTTATTTTTTTGAATGTTTGCGTTTTGATGTGTAGATACTTAAATGTATTTTCTTTCAAGTGATACCTTTTTGTTATGTCAGTCATTTGTAAATACGATGATATGGCATATACTTACTGTTTTTAACTTGATTGCATAAAGTGTTAGTTAATAAAACTGACCTACATTTAATTCGCGCAGTTTATGTAGTAAATTCTGCATAATTTTCCACTTGAATCAAATATTAGGAAAAAACTAATCATTGTATACTGCATACCATCATATCTGTAGTTGTAGATCAACCCTCTCTATACCTGTGTTGATCGCCACATACATTTTTTTTGTTTTTTTTTCAAAAAAACCCACCAGAAAATTCCTTGAACCGCATACACTGCAACTGTATGTTTTTGGTAAATATCCATCGTAACTTTTTACAAGTTATCTAGGTTTTTTTTTGGCTCTGCAATCTGTTTAATACATAATAATCATATGATTTATTGTACCTATTTAGAAGTTCTTATAAAATTTAATTCAACATCAGGACAGCGGATAATATAAAATGCCTTTTCGTGCCGTGAGTTTCCTCTTGGCATTAATTGGTATTTGTCCACCAACATCGTCAGAGAATATTACAGAATCTAAGACAGAAATAGGTAAAATAGCCCACAAAAAGATAGTAGACTATATGAAAAGTCTGAACACTTTGGGCAACTACGATCATCATCATCATCATCATCATGCTACAAGAAATAATATTTCCCAATGGAGCTTTTAAAATTGGCGATACGGAACGCTGTATCCAAAACGAAATGGACGGTATCTATCTCAAGTTGAATAATTTACCTGGGGGTGTTGCTATTGACGATGCAAGTAAACTGTTCAGTTTGAAATCCAACAACACTTTGAAGTGTGAGATACGGTGCAAGTACAACATTGATTTGACAGTGAACGCCTCAATAGCTCTTCTCTTGGGTTTTTCCTCAAACAGATATCTCATTAAAGATATGGTGCACGCATCCAATTTACCCGTGAAGATTGTAAAGTAAAAACGATCCGTTTGGAGTGTAAGATAGTGAGCGGGTCTTACCACGATGGCAAACCGACACACACACACACACTATATGAGTTTGCTCCGATGGTTGATCCGGGCTATGCAATTGACATAAACCCAGACAGTAAACTGTTTCTACCCTAGTTATATAATCGCCCTGTGTATAAGTATATGGGAATATGTTAAATCTAATTATTAATTTACATTATAGTATAGTTTATGCAATTCTGCATTTCAGCATTTATAAATGTTTCCTTTATAATACGTGTATCTAATTTAGCAAGTTTATTTAGATCATTAACTCTGTGAACCTTAATATTGCAATTTAGTAGTTTTATTGTAAACTTCCACACCACTGACCCGGTGTCACATGATTGTCATCATACCACCCAAGTTATGAAATATGTGTAGATTTATAATTTTAATCAGTTCTGTATTAGACTTAGCCTTGTGTCTTTACAGTTCTCGTATTTTTTAATGAATTGTAACTCACCAAGCTTTGAATAAATAAATAAATTTAATTTTAAAGCCGTAAACCGGAGTTACAAAATATTTGGCGCAGATTGTGTGGATGTTCAAAGTGCCGTTTTGACGCCAAAAATCGCGAAAAAGTGACACTTTAGTTTCAACTATTTATTGAACGAACCGCAAATTACTCCAAGTTTGCCGTAAGAAAAAGCATCACTGGGTATCTTGAACAGCATTGTCAACTACCTGGACAGCCTTCACTGGCGGCGAACCACGACAGCATCTTCAACTGCTCAGCCACTTGGACAGCATCGCCATAGGCCCTATCAGTCATCAATCATCTAAATCAACCGGACAACACCGCCAAAGGTTCATCAACAGTTTACATCACTGGGTGCACCTGGACATCATCTCCACGACCCACCAGCACCCTGGAGACTTGGGCGACATCGCCATAGCTCATCAGACACAGACGCATAATAAGATTATATTTCTGTAAGTCTCTCGTTATTTCCTATATTTTAATTTTTATTATTCATGAGTGTTACTGATTATAATATCGATCAATTAAAAAACACAGTAAGTTATAGAGATAGGAGCCCAATAAGGAAAAGTTATAATAATATTTCACATAGTTCTAGTTTAGATAATTCTCATAATTTTAAAATGACAAATTTACCACAAGCATTTCATTTAAATGCTATACCGACTTATATTGGTGATCAAGCCACATTGGCAATATTTATTTCGGCATGTGATAGCTTCCTGACTACTTCTACAAATAGAACTGATGCTAATGACCCTAATAATGAACGGTTATTGAGAACTATTTTAAGTAAATTAGAAGGTAGGGCAAGAATTTTAATCGGAAGCCCTGGTACAACCCTGGCCTGCTGCCCATCAAACTTGGCAATGCTCAAAATATTAATAATTATTGGAGCATAATTAGAACCCTTGGTATGCTACCTTAAAAAACGGATTGAAGTATATAAAAGAAAATCAACAGAAACTCAAGAGTAGCCTAAAATACTGTTCTTATGGAGACAACTATACATACGAAGTAGATAATTATCAAAACCTACTATTTTATCATATAGCAGAAGCAGAAAAACTGCAAAAACAGCTCTTACTATCGGATACAAACAGAAAACGCAGAGGTCTACTCAACGGCCTAAGGACAGTGTGGAAATCAATAACGGGTAATCTAGATCAAGAGGATGCCGAACGGTACGACAATTATCACGTAATCAAGATAACGTTAGGTTTATGTTGAAAGAGTAAATTTCGTTAAATCAAGAGGCAACAGAAAAATTTACTAACACTATATAAATAATAACTAGTAATCAAATTCAGCTTAAATCTCAACTCAATTTAGTTACTGAAAACATAAATAAACTCAACCTAAAAACTGAAAATATAGAGACTGTCTTAACCATTCAAATGTTACTTATGCAAATGATTAGCGGTACCATTGCTATAAAAGAAACTTTCGAAATATTATTAGATACTATCACATTTGCAAAATTAAATGTTGTTCATCCCTCTATTATAGAGTCACAGGATTTACTTAATGAACTTAACAAAATATCCTCATTTGAAAATAAACCACATTCACCGTATGAAATTTTCGAACACACTATTCAAGTCTACGAAAGTATCGCTAACGTGAAATCTTATAAGTCAATTCAATTAGTTTTTGTTATTGAAATACCTTTAACAGAGTCAGTATCTTATGATTATTTCCACCTTTATTCTGTACCTATAAAAAATTCTAATTTAACCTTCCATACTATCATTCCACATCAAAAATACCTTATCCTAAACGAGAGATACTACAGTTTATCAAGTAGCCCATGCAAAGAAATTAGTGCTGCAGAATATATATGTCTGCCACAGAGTACCCAAGAAGTAAATGAAGACAGCCCTTGTGAGATTCAACATATGCAATTTTCCCACAACTACGAAAATTGTATACAGCATCCCGCTCAACTTAAACACCCCAAAATGCAGAAAGTAAACGACGATCAATGGATTGCAGTGTTTCCTCAAGAAACTATAGTCAACACAAAGTGCTCAAATAACAAAGTTACTGTTATCTTAGAAGGTGCATACATAATTGGTATTCCCGAAAATTGCCAAATACACTTTGAACAACAAATTATTCGATATTACAAAAGCCCTTTGAAACGAATTACACATTTGGAGATTTCGGAAATAAAAATGAATCAACTAAAATTCAAGAAAGCAATAGCAACAATGACACCACTGAAATTAGATCTAGTCAACCTTGATGATCTACAACTTACACCATATGCAGCATACTAAAGATGCATTACAGTCTATAAAATTACCACTATTTCATTCAAGTTTTAGCATATGGACTATTATCTTATATATTATATTACTTATAATAATATGGTTTTGTTTGTACAGATATAGAAAGATTATAATGAACCGAGTGCCAAGTGAGGTGTCAACTTCAGAGATAAGAGGAATTCCCTTAGAAGACATTAACTTGAAAAACTAGGTCACTAAGACGTATGTTTTCATTTGGACAGGGAAGAGTTATATAATCGCCCTGTGTATAAGTATATAGGAATATTTTAAATCTACTTATTAATTTACATTATAGTATAGTTTATGCAATTCTACATTTCAGCATTTATAAATGTTTCCTTTATAATACGTATATCTAATTTAGCAAGTTTATTTAGACCATTAACTCTGTGAACCTTAATATTGCAATTTAGTATTTTTATTGTAAACTTCCACACCAAGGACCTGATGTCACATGATCGATATCATACCACCCATGTTATTAGATATGTGTAGATTTATAATTTTAATCAGTTCTGAATTAGACTTAGCCTTGTGCCTTTGCAGTTCTCGTATTTTTTAATGAATTGTAACTCACCAAGCTTTGAATAAATAAATAAATTTAATTTTAAAGCCGTAAACTGGAGTTTTCCCGTCAAAACACGTATAATTTCCCATATAAATGTAAACATCATCGATCAGAATGCAGTGCCTGTGAACTTTTAATGTGAAGAGATCATTGTGATAATGCAATTGAGCAAGACACCACCGGTATGTTAGTTATAAATACCAGTGACGACGAGCAACATCGGTCAGTATCTTCGTTGCCTGCATCACAGACGGTTCTATCCGCGGATAACGTACATTTTCTAGAATCATTTGGTTACGATGTTAAGCAAACTACATATGTTCGCAGACCCCGTTCACGACGAGTCCATCAAGGGAGAAGAAGTACACACGTACGCTCCGCAAAGCAGATCATTTGATTACAACGATACATGTGGGTTTGCCGTCAACCAGCAAGATGAGTTTTACGATTGGTCTTCGGCAGCTCTCCTGATTAGCGGTTCCACTGAGACAATGGGTACAACAGGTGATGTGGCTAACAGCGAATGCGGCAGCTCATTTGTTCTCCTCTGTGGCTGTTGAGATGTGCAATCAGATTATCGAACATGTTACAAACTCAGGCAGCGTTACAGCAGTCTGGACATAATTGCAAGCAAACCTCGATGAAGCACGAGCTATCAATCCCTACCGGCTGGCATCCGAGCGAAAGGAACACCATGGTGAAAAACAACAGATTTTGCTATTGCCTACCGCTCAGTTACCTGTTCAATATTTTCAAAGATTACAGAAAAGTGCTTTTCAGCCGCTTGTAGGTACGTATATCGCGCGGTCAGAACGATAGAAATTGCTATATTCTGAGCGGTGCACAAGGTTCCGACAAGGCTATAAAGTTTAACATTGAACATATGGCACTTCAAGTCAAACACATCCACCCCAGTGATGTGATACAACAGCAGCTGTTGAAATCGACCGCCCAAGATACAAAGATTCTTATACCGTTTAGAAAATGGGAGATGTACAATTAACGAATGTGAGTTTTTCAACCAAGGACTTGTGGTCTGTGAAGACCTCCTCAAACACCGAACGACCTCGCTTTGTTATTGTCATCTTTCAAACGGATCGCCACCACAACCCGAGAAAAGATATTACCAATTAGAACATGTGGTGAAGTGAAAGAGATGGCGGAGTCTGGTTTTAGAAAAGTCATGGAATGGCTTGATTTAAACTACCTGACGCTTAATGCGGAGAAGACAAAGTTTCTGCCTTTTACAGTATACACGAACACACTTCCTACCTTTAGAGACTTAACAATTAGCTGTGATAATGTTTTACAGTTGAAGAAAGCCGAATGGGTGAAATAGTTGGGCATCATAATATATGGACACATAAGATGGAAGATGGAACTTGAACACTCGAGAATTGAGAGTACTCTACTACGCCCTGGTAGAGTCGCAACTGTCATATGGGTTAATTAGATGGGGAGGTGCGAGGGACAGTGTGTTTAAGGCGGAGGACGTGGTACAGAAGTGGATGTTATACATAATATATTGGAAGCCCATTACTTACCCAAGTGAATGTCTTTTAGAAAATCGCGTCTTCTTGACTGTAGGCGACTGTACTTCAAAACATTACTTATAGAATTGTATAAGCATCCTGATAGGCTGATATTTTTTAATCACGGTTATAACACGAGACACAAAAGCGACTGTAGAAGCGCTGAATGCAACCAGAGTATCAGACAGTGATGTCATGTATACCTGGGGCCAAAATTGTATAACCTAATCCCCAATGAACTACCAGTATATAAAAAAATATGAGCGGATGGCTGCCTTCTATAACACGGGATAGAGTCAACAATGTAATCAATAGTAATTGGTGCTAGAGCACGGGCTCGTCTCCGTTGATCATGGGACTGACGTAAAATCTAGAAAATGGAAACGGGTGGGAAGGCTTGATGGGGAGATATTTTATATATTTGTTTTTCGTTTTTACAAAGTCGAACTTAGGATGGGTTGAAGTAATTTGTCCTTTTTCTGATTTGCTCTTGGGAGAGCTGGCAGCTCAAATAAAGGGAGGAGTAGTTTTTAAATGTTTTGAACTCACAAATAAGTACATTTGGGTACTTCGTGGGTATCGTTCTTGATTATTCTGTAATTGTAGGCCATATACACACAAACCATGTGTGTATATTTCTTCTTTTGTTAAATAAACTTATATTATTATTATTATATAATTATCCGCTCATAATTTCATATGAAGAGGGGCACTTTACCTGCTGAGCGTTTTACATTTCCAATACCTCTGTTCCACGTAAATATATAATATTTTGAAGTTTTATTTGAAGTAGATCCAGGCGAAAATTTTGACTGGGTGTTGGATGATTATGCACCTCTAGGTGACTCTAATGGTGAACACACAATGACAAAATATTTTGACACTGTGATTTCTAATTACACTAAAAAGTGTGCCTATGCATCAGAACACAGCATATTAACGACCTCCATGATAACTACATAAAATACATAACAGAATATAATTCTAATGTAAAAGATAGTAAAAGTGAAAGTGCTGTGCCAACAGTTCTGTCAATATTTTACGGACCATAGACTTCTAGGGAAGTTGTCAGACTGGAAACAGACCATGCTGTCGAGAAGGCCCTGCAGTTATCTAAATCAACATTTTATGATCTTTTGCCTGCAAAGCTACATAAAGCTACATAACTGTGTCTGATTTAGTGGGTTACGTAAATAGAGCGTGGCGTGTTTACTCAGATGACAAAGTTTCAAAATTTTCAGATGACTGGTTTCGACGCAATAAATGTTAGAATGCGCCGTATACCAATCTACTACAGGAGTGTGGTCCCGTTGGTTTTTGCGAACGCGTTGATGGCGTGGGGGAGTGGGATACATGAATATGATGCAGAATGGTGTGATCTATTCGAAAATGCAAACAAAAACTACACCTATTTAAAAAAATGAAAATGCTGCCAATCTCCGGTATAACCGGTTGTGCTACATTTATTTCATTAATTTACACAAATAGAGCGGGGCGTGTTTATTCAGATGGGACAGTTTCAGAATTTTCAGATGACTCGTTTGGACGCAATAAATGTTACAATGCGCCATATACCCATCTATTACAGGAGTGTAGTCCCGTTGGTTCTTCTGAACGTGTTACTGGATAGGGGTAGTAGGATACATGAATATGATGTAGAATCCTCTGACCTAAGCGATAATGCAAAACAAGTATCACTTCCATTAAAAAAAAGTTGCTGCCAATTTATGGTACAACCGGTTGCGCTCCATTTCTTTCATTAATTTACACAAATAGAGCCTGACGTGTTTATTCAAATGCCAAAGATTCAAAATTTTCAGATTACTTGTTTCGATGCAATAAATGTTACAATGCGCCGTATACCCATCTACTACAGGAGTGTGGTCCCGTTGATTTTTGCGAACGCGTGGATGGATAAGGGAAGTAGAATACATTAATATGATGTAGAATCGTCTGATCTAAGCGAAAATGCAAAAAAAGTTTCACTTCCATTTAAAAAAAAAAAGTTGCTGTCAATTTCCGGTACAACCAGTGGCGCCATATTTTTTTCATTAATTTACATAAATAGAGCGTGGCGTATATATTCAGATGACAAAGTTTCAACATTTTCAGTGACTCGTTTCGACGCAATAAATGTTACAATGCGCCGTATACCCATTTACTACAGGATTGTGGTCCCGTTGGTTTGTGGGAACGTGTTGATGGATAGGAGTAGTAGGATACATGAATATGATGTAGAATCCTCTGATCTAAGCCATAATGCAAAAAAATGTATCACTGCCATTTAAAAAAATAAAGTTGCTGTCAATTTCCTGTACAACCGGTTGCGCTAGATTTTTTTCATTAATTTACATAAATAGAGCGTAGCGTATTTATTAAGATGACAAAGTTTCAAAATGTTCAGATGACTAGTTTCGTCGCAATAAATGTTACAATACACCGTATACCGATCTACTACAGTAGTGTGGTCCCGTTGGTTTTTGCAAACGTGTTGATGGACAGGGGTAGTAGGATACATGAATATGATGTAGAATCCTCTGATCTAAGCGAAAATGCAAAAAAAAGTATAAGGTACAACCGGTTGCGCTACATTTTTTTCATTAATTTACATAAATAGAGCGCGGCGCGTTTATTTAGATGCTAAAGCTTTCAAATTTTCAGATGACTCGTTTCGACGCAATAAATGTTACCATGCGCCGTATACCCATCTACTACGGGACTATGGTCCGTTGGTTTTTGCGAACGCGCTGATGGCGTGGGGGAGTGGGATAAATGAATGTGATGTAGAATCGTCTAATCTATTCGAAAATGTGAACAAAAACAATAACTCCCATGTAAAAAAATGAAGTTGCTGCCAATTTCCGGTATAACCGGTTTCATTAATTTACACAAATATAGCGTGGCGTGTTTATTCAAATGCCAAAGATTCAAAATTTTCAGATTACGCGTTTCGACGCAATAAATGTGACAATGCGCCGTATACCCATTTACTACAAAAGTGTGGTCCCGTAAACACACTGTCCCTCGCACCTCCCCATCTAATTATCCCATAGGACAGTTGCGACTCTACCAGGGCGTGGTAGAGTACTCTCATTTCTCGAGTGTTCAAGTTCTGTCTCAATAATTTGAATTTATAAAGCAAGGACCTGACCCTATTTACTACTTGTTCCACTTGTTTGTCCCATCTTAGGTGTCCATCTATTATGATGCCCAAATATTTCACCCATGCGGCTTTCTTCAACTGTAAAACATTATCACAGCTAATTGTTAAGTCTGTAAAGGCAGGCAGTGTGTTCCTGTATACTGTAAAAGGCAGAAACTTTGTCTTCTCCGCATTAAGCGTCAGGTAGTTTAAATCAAGCCATTCCATGACTTTTCTAAAACCAGACTCCGCCATCTGCTTCACTTCACCCCATGATCTAATTGGTTAATATCTTTTCTCGGGTTGTGGTGGCGATCTGTTTGAAAAATGACAATAACAAAGCGAGGTCGTTCGGTGTTTGAGGAGGTCTTCACAGACCACAAGTCCTTGTTTGAATTACTCACATTCGGTAATTGTAATTCTAAACGGTATAAGAATCTTTGTATCTTGGGCGGTCGCTTTCAACAGCTGCTGTTGTATCACATCACTGGGGTGGATGTGTTTGACTTGAAGTGCCATATGTTCAATGTTAAACTTTATAGCTTTGTCGGAACCTTGTGGACCGCTCAGTATAAAGCAATTTCTATCGTTCTGACCGCGTGTTATACGTACCGACAAGCGGCTGAAAAGTACTTTTCTGTAATCTTTGAAAATATTGCACAGGTAACTGAGCGGTAGGCAATAGCAAAATCTGATTGCACATCTCAACAGCCACAGAGGATAACAAATTGGCTGCCGCATTAGCTGTTACTGCCACATCACCCGTTGTACCCGTTGTCTCAGTGGAACCGCTAATCATGAGAGCTGCCGAAGACCAATCGTAAAACTCATCCTGCTGGTTGATGGCAAACCCACATGTATCGTTGTAATCAAATGATCTGCTTTGCGGAGCGTACGTGCGTACTTCTCCCTTGATGGACTCGTCGTGGACGGGGTCTGCGAAGAGATGTAGTTTGCTTAACATCGTAACCCAATGATTTTAGAAACTGTACGTTCTCCGCGGATATAACCGTCTGTGATGCAGGCAACGAACATACTGACCGATGTTGCTCGTCGCCACTGGTATTTATAACTAACATACCGCTGGTGTCTTGCTCAATTGCAATCTCACGATGATCTCTTCACCTTGAAAGTTCACAGGCACTGCATTCTGATCGATGATGTTTACATTTATGTGGGAAATGATACGTGTGTTGACGGGTAGAAACAGTTTACTGTGTGGGTTTATATCGATTGCATAGCCCGGGAGAAAACTCATATAGTCTCTGTGTGTGTCGGTTTGCCATCGTTATAAGACCCGCTCACCATGTCACACCCCAAACGGATCGTTTTCACTTTAACAATCTCCACAGGTAAATTGGATGCGTGCACCACATCCTCAATGAGAAATCTGTTTGAGGAAAAACCCAAGAGAAGAGCTATTGAGGCGTTCACTGTCAAATCAATGTCGTACTTGCACTGTATCTGACACTTCAAAGTATTTGATTTCAAACTAAACAGTTTACTTGCATCGTCAATAGCAACACCCCCTGGTAAATTGTTCAACTTGAGATAGATACGGGCCATTTCGTTTTGGATACAGCGTTCCATTTCGCCATATCGCTAATTTTATAAGCTCCATTGGGAATTATTATTTCTTGTAGCATGATGATGATGATTATGATGATGATGATGATGATGATGATGATGATGCTGATGATCGTAGTTGCCCAAAGTGTTTAGAATTTTCATATAGTCTACTATCTTTTTGTGGGCTATTTTACCTATTTCTGTCTTAGATTCTGTATTATTCTCTGAAGATGTTGGTGGACAAATACACCAATTAATGCCAAGAGGAAACTCACGGCATGAAAAGGCATTTTATATTATCCGCTATCCTGATGTTGAATTAAATTTTATAAGAACTTCTAAATAGGTACAATAAATCATATGATTAGTATGTATTAAACAGATTGCAGAGCCAAAAAAAAACAAAGATAATTTGTAAAAAGTTACGATGGATATTTACCAAAAATATACACTTGCAACGTATGCGGTTCAAGGAATTTTAGTGATTAACAAAAAAATGCCACAATCGCTTTTCCGTGACAACTAAAGGATGGATAGTTGGAGCTAAAAGAATCAAGTTTCTTGTACAAAACCATGCACCTCCGACAGACTACATAATTACCAAAATTGTCAACTTTTACAGCACGTAAAGTTCTATATTTTTGGCAGCCATTTAGTAACTACAAATACTGATCAAAGCAAGCCTGGACAGAGATCATATATGGAAGAAGTTCAGAGATTTCAGGCTGCTTATATGCTTTTGTTATCACTTGTAACGAGGCAACACACAAACAGTATATGATAGTGTGGTCAGATCTATGCCCCGAACAAAACAAAAACTTTATTATGATTTACTTTTAAGACTTGACGATAAATAGCCGCTACATTGAGCAAAAAATCGCAGAAAGATGACTCAAAATTGCCTTTGTCATTTTGTTGCATAGCAGATTGTTCCGTTCACCATTTTATTTATTACAATGTTTATACAGCAACAATGAGCTGGTATAAAGCAATGAAAATCTCAAATAGCAAAATAATTATAACTGAAAATTGTGTAGTTAGTTCGAATATTCAGACTGACTATAATCCCAATGGATCCGGATTATCGACGATCTGGTGGGTTCTTTTGAAAAAAACTAAAAAAAATTATGTGGCGATCAACACAGGTATAGAGAGGGTTGATTTACAACTACAGCTATGATCGTATGCAGTATACAATGATTAATTTTTTCCTAATATTTGGTTCAAGTGGAAAATTATGCAGAATTTACTACATAAACTGTGCGAATTAAATGTATGTCAGTTTTATTAACTAACACTTTATGCAATCAAGTTAAAAACAGTAACTATGTGCCATATCATCATATTTACAAATGATTGGCATAACAAGAAGGTATCACTTGAAATAAAATACAGTTAAGTATCTACACATCAAAACGTAAACATTCAAAAAAATAAACGTTCTTGAGATTTCAGGTCTCATTTTACCTTGCAACACTGGACAATTCCCTACAACAAACATGTGCGTGTGCACCAGTGGTGTCTGTTGTTGGGAGGTTTTACTGCATATAGATACCTAAAAAGTGATTACCTGTAAGAACTGACGGTTTATATGCCTTGCAAATGTTGCAGTTTTTGGATAAATATTTTGAGCTCGTCCTTGAAGCTATTATTGCCTTCTTCGTATGCAAGTTGAATTGTAGCAAAGGCTGTATCGAAGGCAAGCCTGGGATTTGTTGAAAGAGTTTCATTGCTTAGAATGGGGCTGATTGTATGCAGCCCAGATACAAACTCTTCTTCGCTCTTTAATTCACCTCTACCCTCAGCAACATTATCCTTAATAGACCCATCTTCTTCCGTTGTTGAACCCCCTGAATCAGACACATGAGAATTATGTGGCTTTGCAGGCAAAATATCATAAAATGTTAATTTAGATAACTGCAGGACCTTCTCGGCAGCATGGTCTTTTTCCAGTCTGACAACTTCCCTAGAAGTCGATGGTCCGTAAAATATTGACAGACCTGTTGGCACAGCACTTTCACTATCTTTTACATTAGAATTATATTCTGTTATGTATTTTATGTAGTTATCATGGAGGTTGTTAATATGCTGTGTTCTGATGCATGTAACATAGGCACACCTTTTAGTGTAATTAGAAATCACAGTGTCAAAATATTTTGTCATTGTGTGTTCACCATTAGAGGCACCTAAGGATGCATAATCATCCAACACCCAGTCAAAATTTTCGCTGAATCTACTTCAAATAAAACTTCAAAATATTCAAAATGATTACATTGTTGATTCTATTCCGTGTTATAGAACGCAGTCATCCGCTTATTTTTTTTATAAACTGGTAGTGAAACACTATCTCTGACGTCATTGGGGATTAGGTTATACAAATTTTGCCCCAGGTATACATGACCTCGCTGTCCGATACTCTGGTTGCATTTATTCCTTCTACTGTCGCTTTTGTGCCTCATTAATAAAATTAAAAAATATCAGCCTGTCAGGATGCTTATACAATTCTATAAGTAATGTTTTGAAATACAGTCATCTACAGTCAAGAAGACGCGATTCTCTAAAAAGACATTTACTTGTGTAAGTAATAGGCTTCCAATATATTATCTTTAACATCCACTTCTGTATCACGTCCGCCGCCTTAAACACACTGGCCCTCGCACCTCCCCAACTAATTATCCCATATGACAGTTGCGACTCTACCAGGGCGTGGTAGAGTACTCTCATTTCTCAAGTGTTCAAGTTCTGTCTCAATAATTTGAATTTATAAAGCAACTACCTGGCCCTGTTTACCACTTGTTTGTCCCATCTTAGGTGTCCATCTATTATGATGCCCAAATATTTCACCCATTCGGCTTTCTTCAACTGTAAAACATTATCACGGCTGATTGTTAAGTCTGCAAAGGTAGGCAGTGTGTTCCTGTATACTGTAAAAGGCAGAAACTTTGTCTTCTCCGCATTAAGCGTCAGGTAGTTTAAATCATACCATTCCATGACTTTTCTAAAACCAGACTCCGCCATCTGCTCCACTTCACCCCATGATCTAATTGGTTATTATCTTTTCTCGGGTTGTGGTGGCGATCCGTTTGAAAAATGACAATAACAAAGCGAGCTCGTTCGGTGTTTGAGGAGGTCTTCACAGACCACAAGTCCTTGGTTGAATTATTCACATATAAGAATCTTTGTATCTTGGGCGTTCGATTTCAACAGCTGCTGTTGTATCACATCACTGGGGTGTATGTGTTTGACTTAAGTTTCATATGTTCAATGTTAAACTTTATAGCTTTGTCGGAACCTTGTGCACCGCTCAGAATATAGCAATTTCTATCGTTCTGACCGCGTGTTATGCGTACCAACAGCGGCTGTAAAGCACTTTTCTGTAATCTTTAAAAATATTGCACAGGTAACTGAGCGGTAGGCAATAGCAAAATCTGTTGTTTTTCACCATGGTGTTCCTTTCGCTCAGATGCCAGCCGGTAGGGATGATAGCTCGTGCTTCATCGCTGTTTGCTTGTAATAATGTCCGGACTGCTGTAACGATGCCTGGATTCCTAACATGTTCGATAATCTGATTGCACATCTCAATAGCCACAGAGGAGAACAAATTAGCTTAGAATTATTGATAGATATGTTACGGTGCGAGAGACCGGGCACCATTACTGGAAGGTTAATTGAAAACACCAAAATTAGTAATTAATATATATATTTGCATGTTTTTTTTTTTAATATTTTGGTCTTGTTTACTGCAGAGAGTTATATTAAATGTATTCTGTAAATAAATAAATATTTCTAAGGTGTTTATTAAATTTCGTGTCTATTATTCCCCAAGACCTAAGAGAGCATGTTGTTCAATATGTTGTTGAAAACTGGTAATACTATCAACCCCACAGTTCTGCATGCAAAACTAACGAGGGAATGCTCACAGATGCATACATGGGAAAATACTGCAAGTATGCAGGAGAATTAGAACTAAGCGCAGTCGATACTAAATACTCCCTCTACATTCGTTTTTGCCGAACTAGAGTGTCTATTACTCCCCAAGATCTAAGAGAGCACGTTGTTCAATATGTTGTTGAAAACTGGAAATACTATCCACCCTACAGTTTTGCGTGGAAAACTAACGAGGGAATGCTCACAGATGCTGAGAGTTATGCTCCATACATATGAAAAAAACTGCGATTATGCTGGAGAATTAGAACTAAATGCCGCCACTACTAAATACTCACTCTACATTTTTGTTTTCCAGAGCGGTTGTGGTAGTCTCATGGCGAATTATGGAAATCCAAAAAACAGTCAGGTAAACGTTTTGTTTCCTAGAAGTATAAGTAGCGGGTACTATGATGCTCTAAAGCAGGATATTCACAGAATAAGAAACAAAAGACGTCTCGCAAACGCGGAAGAGACGAAAAGGGTGCTGAGGATAATGCCCCAGAAGAGAAACGTCTTAGATGTATAATCTCCTAAATTACTGCGAACAAAGTCTGATAATTCTTTTTTGTTTTTGATAGAATAATAATATATTTCCCGATAAGATACAATTTGGTTTTTACAAACAAATAACAATATTAACTTTAACAATTGTTCGACATTTGCCAATTTTCCCTCTCTTTTTTTACCCAATCTGCAAATAATAAAGTAAGCAACAAAGTCAGAGACGGATATCGGTAAAATTTAGTTAACATAGCAAACAAAAGGAAATTACCACCATATACATCCATACACAGAGAGCCTTGGTGTTAATTTTTTTTTACTTCTAGTGGTAGTACGTTGGCATAATAAAGTTTGGCATAATAAAGTTGTAGTACCTCTGTCCCACCGTTGTGTGTACTGTAGGAACTTTCATATGCTGTTCTCTTTTAATTTAAATTATATTTAAAAAAAAATGTTGGGAAATTTAGTTGCCTTGCTCCTTTTCGGAAATTTGTTTTGCTCTTGTTGGCTCACCCATTGTTATAATTGAAATCAGCCATACACATATCTATCATATAATAATAATAATAATAATAATAATAATAATAATAATGATAATGATAATGATAATGATAATGATAATGATAATGATAATGATAATGATAATGATAATGATAATGATAATGATAATGATAATGATAATGATAATGATAATGATAATGATAATGATAATGATAATGATAATGATAATGATAATGATAATGATAATGATAATGATAATGATAATGATAATGATAATGATAATGATAATGATAATGATAATGATAATGATAATGATAATGATAATGATAATGATAATGATAATGATAATGATAATGATAATGATAATGATAATGATAATGATAATGATAATGATAATGATAATGATAATGATAATGATAATGATAATGATAATAATAGTAATAATAATAATAATGATAATAATAAAGTTTTCAAAAAGATACATACATGGTTTGTTGTTCATAAAACCTACAATTATAGAATAAACAAAAGAAATATAGCCATGAAGTGCTCAGTCAGGTTTTAGTTTCTTTTTTAGACTCTTGCGATGTTTAGTAACTGAAGATTTATCCCACTTTGACACCACATATCTGGGAACGCAAGGCAGTCCTTTAGCTGCCTTAATTGTTACTATTTGAATATGGTACACTCTGGGACATATTTTGTTACACTGTCCAAACCCCGTTCACTTCATATTCGCCTTTCTTAGTTTTAACTTGATCTCAATAAGCATCGTCATTCTATTATCTCCAATCTGGTCTAGATACTCCCTCTAAAATCTGCAGCTAATATGGATCATCTTCATGGGAAACTAGATCTTATCATATTATGAAAAGCTGAAGTGCCTGTTTTTACCTTTGCGGAACACGGTTCTTTTTAGGAAATCTACTGAAATTTGACTTGCACGGTCAGGTGCGGGGAACTACGCGAAAGGATACCATTAAGAAAATGTTCCTCACTGAAATGAAAATGTCTACTAATTGAGGAACGGGTTTCCAGTTTGAGACAATCCATAAAACAAAGCGAGCAATTTTATCATATCAGTCCAATTCCTGGAGGTAATATTTTTAAAATTTAAGCTTGTTCGTTATATTATGTACTTCATGCAATCTCTAAATTATCCTGTGTAGGCGGCAGTAGTGTGGTGAGATATACATAAACGATGCCTGTTTCTGGTAAGTTGCTTTTCACGTTAGACCATGTTTACAGTTGTTTAAATCCAGACCCTCATGCTCCCGTTTCGGAGTAATTTTAAGAGAGCTTAAGAAATATAGTAAAGACCTCAACGTGTCCGAAGTATGTAAAAGGATAACCTAGGGTTACTGTTCTTTGATTCCTGGCTCTTGAAGTCCTGTGACATACATGCGTTAGCTTAGAATTATTGATAAATATGTTACGGTGCGAGAGACCGTGTACCATTACTGGAAGGTTAATTGATAACTCCAAAATTAGTAATTAAAATATATTTGCTTGTTTTTTTTTATATTTTGGTCTTGTTGACTGCAGAGAGTTATATAAAATGTATTCTGTAAATAAATAAATATTTGTACAGTGTTTATTATATTTTCGTATCTATTATTCCCCAAGATCTAAGAGGGCATGTTGTTTAATATGTTGTTGAAAACTGGTAATACTATCAACCCCACAGTTCTGCATGCGAAACTAACGAGGGAATGCTCCCAGATGCTGAGAGTAATGCTGCATACATGGGAAAAACTGCGCTTATGCTGGAGAATTAGAACTAAGCGCAGTCGATACTAAATAATCCCTCTACATTCGTGTTTACCAGAGCGTTCGTGGTAGTCTCATGGCAAGTTATGGAAATCCAGAAAACAGTAAGGTAAACGTTCTGTTTACTGGAAGTATACGTAGCGGGTACTATGATGCTCTAAAGCAGGAGATTCACAGAGTAAGAAACAAAAGACGTTACACAAACGCGGAAGAGACGAAAAGGGTGGTGAGGATAATGCCCCAGAAGAGAAACGACTTAAATGTATAATCTCCTAAATTACTGCGAACAAAGTCTGAAATTTCTTTTTTGTTTTTGATAGAGTAGTTATTTATTTCCCGATAAGATACAATTTGGTTTTTACAAACAAATAAGAATATTAACTGTAACAATTGTTCCACATTTGTGAATTTTTCCCCTCTTTTTTTACACAATCTGCAAATAATAAAGTGAGCAACAAAGTCAGTGACGGATATCGGTAAAATTTGGTTAACATAGCAAACAAAAGGAAATTACCACCATATACACCCCTACACAGAGAGCCTTGTTGTTATTTTTTTTACTTCTAGTGGTAGTACGTTGGCATAATAAATTTGTAGTCCCACCGTTGTGTGTACTGTGGGAACCTTCATATGCTGTTCTCTTTTAATTTAAATTATATATTTTTTAAAATGTTGGGAAATTTAGTTGCCTTGCCCCTGTTGGGAAATTTGTTTTGCTCTTGTTGGACCACCCATTGTTATAATTAAAATCAGCCATACACATCTATCATATAATAATAATAATAATAATAATAATAATAATAATAATAATAATAATAATAATAATAATAAAGTTATCAAAAAGATACATACATGGTTTGTTGTTCATAAAACCTGCAATTATAAAATAAATAAAAGAAATATAGCCATGAAGTGCTCAAATCTACTTATGTGTGAGCTTAAGACACATCTATGCTTGCCAAGTTTTAATATCTATTAGAAAATATCACCACTTAAATAAATAAAAAATATTTTCACACATTTTTTACAGTAAATTATTATTATTGAGCACCGACTGTTAGTATTATTTTATTTTTATTGGCATTTGATTATGACGAAACATTCTATTTTAATTGTGTCACTACGTCACAACCTAGCCTACTTAACTGTTACAATAATGTTTTGCTTATTTCACATGAGACATAAAACTTCTTCAAGTAATACGTTACTGTAACCAGAAAAAATCTTTTTATCATTCGTTGAAAAAAAATAGTATGGCGTCCACAGGAAAAAAAGAAAGTTTAATGTTGTGGCTCATAAACATATGACCTTAGATATTTCTTCGGATCTCCATGACAATCCTGCATAAAATGTCAAACTTGAGAAAAGCTGCTTTTTGAATTATTAAAGAAAGAACAAAGTGTCAGGTTTTAGTTTATTTTTTAAACTCTTACGATGTTTAGTAACTGAAGATTTATCCCACTTTGTCACCACATTTCTGGGAACGCAAGGCAGTCCTTTAGCTGCCTTTATTTTACTATTTGAATCTGGTACACTCTGGGACATATTTTGTTATACTGTCCAAACCCCGTTCACTTCATATTCGCCTTTCTTAGTTTTAACTTGATCTCAATAAGCATCGTCATTCTATTATCTCCAATCTAGATACTCCCTCTAAAAGCTGCAGCAAATATGGATCATCTTCATGGGAAACTAGACCTTATCATATTATGAAAAGCTGAAGTGCCTGTTTTTACCTTTGCGGAAAACGGTTCTTTTAAGGAAATCTATTGAAATTTGATTTGCACGGTCAAGTGCAGGTAACTTCGCGAAATGATACCATTAAGAAAATGTTCCTCACTGAAATGAAAATGTCTACTAATTGAGGAACGGACAGTTTGGACAACCCATAAAACAAAGAGAGCAATTTTATCATGTCAGTCCAGTTTGGAAGTAATATTTTTAAAATTTAAGCTTTTTCGTTATATTATGTAATTCATGCAATCTCTAAATTATCAAGTGTAGGCGGCAGTAGTGTGGTGAGATATACATAAACGATGCCTGTGTCTGGTGAGTTGCTTCTCACGTTGAACCATGTTTAAAATTGTTTAAATACAGACCCTTCTGCTCCCGTTTCTGAGCAATTTTAAGAGAGCTCAAGAAATGTAGTAAAGACCTCAACGTGCCCGAAGTATGGAAAAGTATAACTTAGGGTTACTGTACTTTGGTTCCTGGTTCTCGAAGTCCTGTGACATACATGCGTTAGCTTAGATGTATAGATAGATATGTTACGGTGCGAGAGACCGGGCACCATTATTAGAAGGTTAATTGAAAACAACAAACTTAGTAATTAATATATATTTGCTTGTTTTTTTTCTTCAATATTTTGGTCTTGTTGACTGCAGAGAGATATAAAATGTATTCTGTAAATAAATAAATATTTGTATAGTGTTTATTATATTTTCGTGTCTATTATTCCCCAAGATCTAAGGGGGCATGTTGTTCAATATGTTGTTGAAAACTGGTAATACTATCAACCCCACAGTTCTGCATGCGAATCTAACGAGGGAATGCTCACAGGTGCTGAGACTTATGCTGCATACATGGAAAAAAACGCAATTATGCTGGAGAATTAAAAGTAAGCGCAGTGGATACTAAATACTCTCTCTACATTCGTTTTTGCCAAACTGGAGTGTCTATTACTCCCCAAGATCTAAGAGAGCACGTTGTTCAATATATTGTTGAAAACTGGAAATCCTATCAACTCTACAGTTCTTCATGCAAGACTAACGAGGGAATGCTCACAGATGCCGAGAGTTATGCTGCATACATGGGAAAAACTGCGCTTATGCTGGAGAATTAGAACTAAGCGCAGTCGATACTAAATAATCCCTCTACATTCGTGTTTACCAGAGCGTTCGTGGTAGTCTCATGGCAAGTTATGGAAATCCAGAAAACAGTAAACGTTCTGTTTACTGGTAGTATAAGTAGCGGGTACTATGATGCTCTAAAGCAGGAGATTCACAGAGTAAGAAACAAAAGACGTCACGCAAACGCTGAAGAGACGAAAAAGGATGGTGAGGATAATGCCCCAGAAAAGAAACGTCTTAAATGTATAATCTCCTAAATTACTGCGAACAAAGTCTGATATTTCTTTTTTGTTTTTGATAGAATAATAATTTATTTCCCGATAAGCTACAATTTGGTTTTTACAAACAAATAATATTACCTTTAACAATTGTTGCACATTTGTCAATTTCCCCCCTCTTTTTGTCCAATATGCAAATAATAAAGTAAGCAATAAACTCAGAGACGGATATTGGTAAAATTTAGTTAACATTACAAACCAAAGGAAACTATCAGCATATACACCCATACACAGCGAGCCTTGGTGTTAATTTTTTTTACTTCTAGTGGTAGTACGTTGGCATAATCAAGTTTGGCATAATAAAGTTGTAGTACCACTGTCCCACTGTTGTGTGTACTGTAGGAACATTCATATGCTGTTCTCTTTTAATTTAAATTATATATTTTTTTTATGTTGGGAATTTTGGTTGCCTTGCTCCTGTTGGGAAATTTGTTTTGTGCTTGTTGGGCCACCCATTGTTATAATTGAAATCAGCCATACACATATGTATAATATAATAATAATAATAATAATAATAATAATAATAATAATAATAATAATAATAATAATAATAATAATAATAATAAAGTTTTCAAAAAGATACATACATGATTTGTTGTTCATAAAACCTACAATTTTAGAATAAATAAAAGAAATATAGCCATGAAGTGCTTAAATCCATTTATGTGTGAGCTTAAGACACATCTATGCTTGCCAAATTTTAATATCTATCAGAAAATATGACCACTTAAATAAATAAAAAATATTTTCACACATTTTTTACAGTAAATTATTATTATTGAGCACCGACTGTTAGTATTATTTTATTTTTATTGCCATTTGATTATGACGAAACATTTTATTTTAATTGTGTCACTACGTCACAGCCTACTTAACTGTTACAATAATTTTTGCCTTATTTCACATGACTAGGTAGAGATGGGGAGTTCTAAGACCACCCCCCACTACTGAGCATGCGTGTGACGTAAGAAATATGGCGGTTGTATTGAGTATGACGTAATATACAGATTAAGATGACGCAATCCAAGATGGAGGCCAAGATGGCCGACCGGAAGTGAAAAATCCGGGAAATTTAAAATGTTAGATGGTAGTTGGCGCCACCAATCAAAGTAAGAAACCCCGCCATTTTGATGTTTGCAAAAAGTGACGTAAGAAATATGAAGGTTGGCGCAGGCAAAAACTCATACTTTTTAGTTTTTGGTTGAGGTCCTAAATGTGCGTTATCATTTTACTCGGCTTGGCAAGTAGAATTCAAATTTGGCATTTACGCATGCGCAAGCCCAACTTTTGGAATTTTAGGTCTAAGCCTTAGGTATTTGGTTTTAGGCTCAGCAAGAAGCTTTTAAAAATGCGAATGCCCGGCTTGTTAAATCTGGCAACATAGCAACAACTGCGAGGATGACGGTTAAACGAGTTTCAATAACAATTCAAAAACAACCTCTAGGGGGACTCTTTCAATCGAGTCTATAAACGTGTTTTGTTAGTTAGGTTTTGTGACAGGAAATGAGTCATATGTTTTCAGAGAGTGACCGGTAAATGTATGTGACCTTCTACAAATGTATGTGACCTTCTACAAAAATGGAAAAAAAACGATGACGGTTAAAGGAGTTTCAACAACAATTCAAAATCAACCTCTAGGGGGCTCTTTTAATCGAGTATATAAATATGTTTTGTTAGTTAGCAGTTTTCAATTGTGTAGAATCAGCAGCATAATGTATAACAACGAGTTGTGGTACGGTATTAAAAATAAATTAGCCGATGAAGTAAGCGAATATAGACTAAAAAAGTTAGTGTTGCAGATACAACAAGAAGCTTTTACTGATGAACGTGATTCTGAAGGTGAAGATTATGAGCGTGCCCATATAGTTAAACTATGTGACATATATTTGGCAGGAGGCTGTTCTACACAATTCTTTGCTGTAGCACTCATTAGATACCGCCCGGGAGCTCCATCAAGCAAGCCGTTTTTCAAATATTTACCCGGAGAAGCCCGTAATCAATATAGAGGATATTATTACAATGGGGAAACAACCTCAGATGTTTAGTGTACACAGAAAACAGGAAGGTAAAATATATAGTGAGGAAAACAAATCGAAAATAAGACTGTTAGTGTTAAAGATACGAAAAGAAACTTTTAGAAATGAACGCAAGTGTAAAGCTGGAGATTTTGAAAGCAGACATATAGTTGAATTGTGTGACATATATTTGGTAGGAGGTTGCTCTACACAATTCTTTGCTTTGTTACTCATTAGATATAACCTCGGTGCCCCTTTTACCAAACCATTCTTCAAATATTTGCCCGAAGGAGCAGCAAATCAATATAAAAGTTATTATGATGATGATGACAGCTCAAAAATTTAACCACCAACTGAAGCAGAAATTAGACAGGAAACACTCGAAATGGTGAGAGAAGGGTTTAATAAAGAATTCGAATTTTCCAGTTGTGATGATCTACACAACTTTGGAGATCATCTATATGATTAACTACTATGTGATTATAAATCCCACAGCAATCCAAGTAAATCCTTAATTTTTTTAACACGAAAAGTTAACAGAACAGATATTACCAATATGTTATATACAATTTGCGGAGAATATTTTGACAATCTTCTAACCAATGCTGATTGGGATAAATATGAGAATGGGGATTGTGTTGATGTAGACAAGTTTGGCATAAACATCTTGTTGACCATCATGAAGTACAGTACGAAATATTTGAATGTATTTAATGATCGCATCAGATTTTTAAAATTTAACAGCAAACCAATGAGAACAATACAACCAATGAAAGTGGAGAGGGAAAACATACTTAAGAGCAAATATTTGAACAACAAACTTAGTCTAACGATGAAAGTTACTTGTGGTTGTGGTTGTCTCAGCATGATGTTGGATATAGATGAAAACGATGGTCCTGATTTCACAGATCAACAAAACAGAAGACTGCTGTTCAACAAATATCAAGACAAGAGACTACTGATGGAAACCACATTTGATATCAAACGGTTTTCGAAATTAGTTACTGGAATAAGTGTAAGAAATGACTTTACAGTTCTTGTGAAATTTATCAACCCACTAGCGTTGGATGCAGAAAACCAAAATTTAGCATTGGAATATTGGGAGTTTTATGAGTTTATGGACAACATACGTGCATTATATGTAAAGTGGTTCAAAGATGGAGAAAAAACTCATGCTGTGACTCAGTTGGATTACAGCAGAATAAGTTCCACACATATTCTAAGTGAAAAAGTTGTATGTGTTGATAAGTGTTTTACACATATTCATATGTATGTGAATGAAGAAACCATAGAAAAGCTGATGGCTTGTGAAGCTATTGTTAAAGAAATAATTGAGTATGTGAAAGAAACACAATTTGCATGGACATACGATTTTTTCCTTCGACTTATAGTTCAAACTTTAAGAGCTCTAAGTATTTTAGATGTTAGTGCATCACAAAACATCCGAGTGATAAAAACCCAACTTAACCACACTTCTCCCACATTCAAGTATTACACGTGAGAGTGTTTGCATTACGCTCAAGAGCAAGTGTTAACCGATATCAGCAACCCCAACAATGAGTCATATTAAAACAAGCTTCATTATCCTCAGCATTGTGTCAAAATGTGTTTTATATTTACAAACCGTCCGATGTGAAGGAAGTAAGAATCTGTTTTGGTGACTACACGAAATGGTCTGGCCTTCCAACAACACATCTACACAATGATGAACTTATACAACTTTCAATGTACAACATGTCCTAAAGCAAGTCTGAAGTGGAGCATTACAAACTTATGTTTCTGTTTGCTAATGGTACACGTGGTGAGACATCTGATTGGAGAACTCTTGTATTAAATAATTCTTACCTGTTCACCTCAAATTATATTTCTATGTTTATAGCAACTGGTTTTCTTATATGTCTTGCATTATTTATGCTGATGTACTTTTGTTTTAAATATTACACTGTACTTAAGGATATGTATCGTTAACATGTTTGTTAATATATCTATTTAAACGAAACACGTGTGTTTTATTCACTAGTTAAGCACTCGTAGTTAAGATGAGATATTGTGAGTCATGCTCGGTACAAGTGAAAAAGAATGAATTTTCTGGACATTTACTTAGTAAAGCTCACAAATCAAAAATATGTGAGCCATGGCAAGTTGAACAAGTACAGATGTTAGCTCAAGCTTTTAAAATAGAGTGGCCACCTATCGTATTAACTTAGATGGTAATGACATAAGACTTGCCTTGGATACTGTGAAACATAAAGTGTTTTATCTAATTGCAGCTTCCTTAGCTAAACATAATCAAATTAAAATGAACTTGGATTTGTTTGGATTGTATGTGCTCCAAAGTCGGAATATAAATGAAATGAAGTCATTCAATACGAAAAACAAAAATGTTACAATTTCAACTGATTTTGAAAATATATTTAAGGAATTCAGCAACAATATTTACACAAAAGCTTTGGAGTTTGTAGAATCCGATAGTGGATGGATGCTGGAGAAACTAATGTGGTTGGAAATTAATATTACTATATGTATTTTAAAATAGTTTAAAATAAAAACACATATATAATTTACAACTTTGTTTTATTATGGTATTAAGCTTACAATATGAGAAAATAATGATATACAGTTATATACACTACATATGCATTTTCTATTATATCCCAGAGTATGTTCCATACATAAAAGAATGTCAGGCACCAACTTCGGACACCCTGGACTATTTTCCAAGTTGATAACATCCACTTAATAGCCACAAGTTAACAGTAAATGTGATAAAAACCTTTGCTTATTATCTCCTTTAACATAAATTCTATCCACTTGTTGAGCAATAATGTGTGGCTATTATATTTGGTAATTCTTCTAAATTAACATTACCATAATTATAATCAATACAATGATGTTGAGCTTGCAGGAACTTAACTCGTTTAATTGTGTCTGCATGCAGTAAACGTAACGGTGTATGTGGCTTAAATACATAATGCACTGTTTGATACCCATTATAAATGACTAGTTCTTTAGGTGTAAATTCGGGAAGACAAAAACCCTGAATATCGACGACTACGAAGCTCTTCTTGACACTGATCTGTCCAACCTTACCATCTACATTATATAGCGTACAACATTAGAGATTGGGGAGTACTCGATGACGCAATCATGTATAATTTACAGAAACATTTCGTGTGTCTGGAAAGTTCTGACGACTCTCCATTTCCAATTTGATATCGACAGTTGAGGGTTTTATAGAATCGCTATACTTGGAACAATCAAACAGAAACATAGCAAACTTTGCAAAGGCTCTGTAATCCACTGTAGGTTGAGGTTCACCACCAACATATGACCGTTGAAACTCAATCATGTTTCTATATGCTTCCAAATAGTTTGCTTGGCCAAAGTTCAGATTCATACCTTCTGTGGGGATTTGCTTGGAGTTTAGGTGAAGTCTTACATCTCGAATATCCACGTGGTCAAATTCGTTGATATCTCGCCTTGGATTGTGGTGTCGATCCGTTTGAAATACCACAACAAATCTAGGCCGTTCAGTATTTGAGGAACTTTTAACAGACCACAAATCCTTAGTTGAATTACTCAAATTAGGCAATTCATACATCTCCCATTTTCTAAATGGTATAAGAATCTTTTTGTCTTGAGCAATAGATTTTAACATTTGTTGTTGTATAACATCACTAGGGTGGATATGTTTGACTTGCAACACCATATGTTAAATGTGAAACTTTATAGCTTTGTCTGCTGTGTCTACACCGCTCTGAATATAACTAGTCCTATCATTCTGAGCTTGAGTTATACGTATCAATAAGCGGCTGAAAAGCACTCTTTTATAATATTTGAAAATATTGCACAGGTAGCTGAGAGGTATACAATAACAAAATCTATTCTTTTTCACCATTGCATTTCTTTCGGCAGGATGCCAACCAGCCGCGATCAGAGTTCGTGCTTCATCGCTGTTTGCTTGAAAAAATGTTCGAACATGACTTAAACACAGAGGTTACTGTTTAAGTCTTTTATTTAAAAATTTTAAACACAAGTGACCACAATTATAAGTATTATATGTTTGATACACATCATGATTATACAATATGGAATAGACTTTAAGGTACCGCTGCAACTCGACTGGTGGATTCAAATTTCCATATGAGTCAAAGTACTCAACTATATCACCACGCTTCCGAACTGCAACCCAATGACTACCAGGCTCCTTGTTTGTTTGAAAATTCACGATAAACGATTCATTTTTACGTGGTCCATTTCGAGGTAGCTCATCTCGCATGTATACACCTCTAAAATAGGGGATTTTCATTTTACCAGCAAATTTTACAAGATCTACATTTGTTAGAGGTCTTGCTGGTAAATGCATCACATGTTTTTTGGCTTTTGCAGATACAAACCATAACCACTGCGTTGCTTCTTCATATATAGACCATCACCACTACCTTTCTTACCAACAGCAATACCCTCCATTGTTTGATTGTGACGTTTTGCTTATTCCGATTTTTTGTTCAGCCGACATGGCATCGTTCACGGCGTTAGAAATGCCAGCAGCACCACCACCCAGAGCACCAAGAGCTGATAGACCGACAAATATAAGAGGTAACAATGGTAGGAAACCGTCACTTTTTGGTGCGGGAATAACACGGGGTACTTTAACTTTCTTACGGCCTCCGGCATTTTTGATAACTTTTATTGCTACATGTAGTAAATTTTTCACAGATAGAACTTGTTCACCCACATTTATAGCATTCCGCATTAAACTTAAGATATTTTTAAATGGTATTTTACCACCACATCTTTTACTACTCCTACGTTTGGTGTTTGTCTTTGATTTCAGACCCATGCCAAGTTTTCTTTTAACTTTCATTGTTTTTGCTACTTTTTCACCAAAACTTGCATCTTTCGATTTAACTCTCTGCCTAGCTTGATTTTCCAACACTTCGTCAGCTCGGTGTCTATCGCTCAACTGTTTTGATTGAGAGTAAGCAATGTCATGGTCTCGACAAGCACGGTCTAGCAGATTGATACCTTGATCACCTCTAGCAAGACGTTCTTTAAGTTTAGTACCCGGACCACAAAACTGATAACCAGGAATGTGTAACTCAACCGGTAAGGCGTTAATGAGTGTGTAAACAAGGCCCTCACCTTTAAATACCAACAATGATACTGATGCAAATATGTATTAAACACAACTATTTATACTTGAAGTGTCAGTTTAGCTAACGATGCGTATCGTAAAACACACAACTGAAACCTTGCCAGTCACAAACCTGGATGATGTTGTTTCTGTTGAAACAGTTAAACACCGGCATGGTCTTCTTTTATCAGGCACAGTTAGATGTTTGATATGTGGTCCTAGTGGGTGAGGTAAAACAAATGTTATGTTGAGTTTATTGTTTGAACTGAACGGTTTAAAGTTTGAAAACGTGTATGTGTATTCAAAGTCTCTATATCAACCCAAATACAAGATGTTGAAGAATGAATGATGATGAAACAAATCTTAAACATGTGTATGATGATCATGTTACAACAGATATGACATTTGAAAAATTCAAAACACTTTGTGGTGAATGTTGGCATACTAAACATGATGTGGTGGTGATTGTTAAAGACTCTGATTTAACAAAGGGAAGATATCGTAAAGGATTCGATCACCTTATATATATATATATATTTAAACTGTTGCTGTGGTTGTTAGTTTTTATGTGTTTCACATAGTGTAAACATGTCGAAAAAATCTAAAATTCATCGTCGTCAGCAAAAACTATTAACAGAACAACCAAAAATCAAACGTAAAATAGCAGATTTGTCAAAGATTATTCGAAAAAAAATATTTAGCTTTGAAACTGGGCAAAACAGAGACAGATGAAACATTACAACGTTTATATAAACCCATCTTAAAACCTTTGAGTGATATATCGAATAACACGGCATTGGCTACTGCTCAACAACAACCAACTACCACAGCATTGGCAACAACTGAATAGACACCAAGTAAAACTGCTGCAGTATTGGCTACAACTCAACAGAAACCGACAAAAACTGAAGTTGAAGACACACCAACAGTAGCAAATGAGGACATTCCATTCCTTAGTGATGATGAAACGTTTGAATTGGAAGCAGAGCCACCTGATCCTGAATTATGGGTTACGAAAGCTTATAGAGAACGAGATGCTGCAGCAAATACACGGGAAGCCATTTACGATCAAGCGTAATGCAGAAGCTATTCGTAAACAAGTCTATTCAAATATCAAAATGTTTAACAAAAATAAATTTAAAGTAGGTGATGTTGTACGTCTAAGTAAAGCTAAAACATTATTTGAAAAAGGCTATACACCACGTTGGTCAACGGAATTGTTTGAAGTCACTAAAGTTAACTACACCAATCCAACCACCTATTTAATTGAAGACATGCCAGGCAAGCCGATCAGTGGAGGATTTTATGAAGAAGAACTACAAAAGACTCTATACTCTGACATGTATTTAATTGAAAAAGTGTTAAGAAAAAAAGGCACCAAGTCATTGTGAAATCGCTTGGTTTTGATAAAACCCATAATTTTTGTGTTAACACTAAAGACATTAAATAATTTGTATTATACTAATTTATATTAAAATAAAACATTGCAAAATATATGTTTTGTCTTTAAACAACCCAAACAATGAAACTCTAAAATCATCTTTATTACCAAGTAGTCACTTTGTCGCCATATTTAGTTTTTAAGTATCCATACAAAAAGTCATATATGACGGTTTTTCATACATATAATATCGAAAAACCTACATATGTGGGTCTGTCGTATGCCACGTGAGTCCTGTTTAGTTGGATGGCTACAAAGTCGTCCGTGAATATTGAATGATATTTGAAATTGGGCTTATTTTTATAGGCCGCAGCCCCCGGTTTACGGCCTAAGTTGTCCCAGTGCGTCACAAGTTTAACATCGATCCTCTTGTCCAGATTCATCCATGGTTTTGCCGAATACTGCGTTGTTTATCAATATAAAGAAATTCCGTTCGAAATCATTTTTGGATTGATTACGTAATTTTGTGTTTTTGTCTCTGTAAAGTTTTAACCACGGAGATTGCCTTAAAGTCACTGCGCGATGTATCTTCTTCAAAACTAACCCGTTAGCCAAACTTTGTTTCAAGTTTCTATAATGAATAATATATTTCGCTTTGTTGTGTAAATTTGGAATAAGTTTCGGCAATTTTGAACCTGGGGGGATGAACGGTTCAGGACAAAAGAGCAATTTATTATGTAAGTCGTGTAGGCTCTCCGGATACTCCAAATCAACTTCGAAAACATAGCCAAAATCATCATAATCCCCCAAATTTTCAATTTTTAACTTGTAAATTTCTTCTTCGGAAAGCCAACGGAAGCTTCCGCGCGGTAATGGTTGGCGCATGCTCATACCATACAAATTAGTGGCGTCGAAATAGATAAGCCACGATTTAAGTTTTGTTTTGTCATAGTTCGTTGTTAGCTACTGCTCTCCTAACACTACACTGACTGACGCGGCCCCGTATACCATCTTGAAAAAGTGATGCATCTCGATATCTGTTAGTAGTTCAAGTTCCACCCCAGTAGCTTTTAGAGCAGCATTTCCAGCAAGAGACGGAGCTGTAACGTGCTGACAAGGATCGAGATTATACACCTCAAAACAAACATTCCTGAAATTTTCAAACACATCCGCCAAAAGTAACACGTCTGATTTTAAATATAGAACTGAATATTGCCCTAAAGTTTCACATCCAAACATCTGCCACACTTTACATGCACGCTCATAGTCAGCATGCATGATGTGTTCACCTCTCAACGAATCGTAGAACCCTTCTTCAGATGGAAGCTTAGTTTCTTCTAGCTTTTCAAATGAATCAACATACGAATAAGGAAATACACCCTTCTGTCGAATTAAATTAAAGTTGTTTCTGTCCGCGAAATATTTCTTAACCTCCCTACACTGTCTTGTAAATTTTTTGCTAATTTCTCCAAATATTAGCCATAAACCTAAACTAATCTAAAAATCTAAGTTTTATGTAGGTCTGTTTCGTTTTGTTGCCTTTCGGCTCCTCCTCTTGATCAACCAACACATGCTTGCTAAAAGTGATGTATCGCTCTTTGTTTTGAGCAATAACATCTAATTTTGATTCGTACTCTGCCAACTCTTTGATAAAGAGATGAGCATCGTACTCTGAGAGATTGTGGAAAAATACCGGAATGAATTTTGGAACTTTATAATTTAGATTACAGATGGAGTGAGCTGGGCCGCGATAATTATTGAATTCGAGCAAATGATCGTGGTCACGAACTTTTTTCTCATCGGCATATGTGGCACAATTTTGAATTTTGAAATTCACGCTCTTGTTCGTCGGTTAAAGGTGTCATAGGCCAAACTTTACCAATGTGGTTTTGATACATCTCTCTAGTATAGTTTTCTAAACGTTAAACAAAAACTCGAGCCGCATCCTGACCACGATGTTTCAAATTTTGACAGCGAGTCATCGAAAGAGCATTTAAAGTAGTACGCGAATGAATAAGGAATATGTTTGTGAGTCTTTTGTGTGAGTGACTCGCAAAATTTTGAGACTGTTCGGTTTCCAAAGGGGACAAAAGACTCTCAAAATCTGCATAAACAACAAAAGGGACACGCATTTTCTTTTCGAAATCGACAAACCTAAGTAAATTCGCGGGTGTGTATTTGCCATATTTATCCTTGCGCAACTCGGTTGAAGGTAAATTTACTTTAACATGATTGCAATCATACTTTTGATGTTAAACTAATTTTTCTTCACTGTTGAAAAAACTAACCAGCAAGACATATCTTTTATTAAACAGTAGTGTGAGTTGCTCTCGACTTCATCAGTCAAGAGTAATAAGTTGATATGTCTAGTCTGGCGTGAAGTTGTAAAATATAAGGGTCCACAAATATCTACTTTAAATTTCCCCTCATTAAAATGTTTATCCAACCCATAAACATTAATAGAAATATCATTCTGCTGCTCAAACTGAGCAATTTGATTTAATGAAACAGGAAACTCAATACCTGTAAAGTCCAATTCGTTTTCATACGGCAGATAATGAGATAAGCGATGAGGACCCTTAACATAATCAACATCGGTTGTCTGCATTCTGGATGTTTAAACACGCCTTCTTTGCCATGATGCTCTTAGGCAGCTCCATGTATGAGCTACCTGTTAGTCGAGAGTATTTAGCAAGACTAACCTCAAGCAAACGCCATTTTTGTAGCACCCATCCCGAAAATCGAAAAAATTATAAGTAAATGCATACAACATTTTGAGAAAAACATAAACCCTCAAAACAATACCTTATATGGTAAGACTGCAAAAAAAATCCAACATAAAATGTAAAAATTTTATAAAGCAATACCTAAAAATTGTAAAATCTAAAAAATATTCCAATCATATAATCTGAAAATTTTTAAACACAAGTGACCACAAGGAAAAAAAAACTTACCGCTTTCATGATGCTGAAACTCAACAGCATGGTGTCTTCCAACCTCTACACTACTTCAGCTGACTCTTCTGGTGTAGCGATTGGTGTTGCCCGGGTGTTGAAACTTTTGACGTCTTCGAGTTGTTTGACTGGTTGATGAAATAATCCAAACAACCCGAGGCTGATCTTCAAACATCCGAGCTGCTCCATTTTCTTTCCTACAGTACGCAAAACTTTCGGCCGGGCGTACTGTTGAAATTCCTCGATGTCAATCGCTATGTCTTGGGTTGGTATCCTGAAGGTAGTCAGCAGAGTGTTGAAGGCGTGTTTGATAAGTTTAATGCCATCTTCGCCATCGATACATGCTTTATTTTTATGTTCTATGCTGCGAGGATGACTTGAGTACGATGTCTGTAACAAACAAAAATATTCAAGATATTTCCTAAAGAACAAACCCATTTATTGTTAAAACTCGCTTTGGGGAAAATATTTAAGGTTTGGCAGCAAAAACAATATTTCCAAATTTATTGTTAAAACTTACTTTTAGTACATTCGGATTGCATATGAGACATCTGATGCTTCTAGCCGTCCTTTTGGTTGGTTTTTGTTGGTGTGTGGTCGTCTTCCGCTTCATCCCGCTGGTTGATGGTTGCGGTGGTGTTGATGATGATGATGATGCTGATGATGCTAATGTTGTTTCTGAAACAATAGAAAAGCAATAAACAAAATGTATTATTAAACTTAATTTCCTAAAAGAACTCGGCAAAAAATAAAAAAATCAGCAACGCTCAAATGTAATTTCCTAAAAGAACTCGGCAAAAAATAAACAATTCAGCAACGCTCCAATGTAATTTCCTGGAGTTAAACAAAAAAATAAAAAATTCAGCAACGCTTAAATGTAATTTCCTAAAAGAACTCGGAGCTATACATAATTATAATTCGGCAACCCTTGAATAAAAGCAAACTATTCCTAATTTTTCTTATACGTAATGTTTCATTAGCCGTCAAACAATAAAATATAATCTAACAGCTCTAAATCGAATAGCATCAAAAAAAATCCTATAAAAATTCGCTAAAACCTCTATATATTTAATTAAAAATCTACTCACCGTGAAATTTATTTCGATGCTTTTGGAGATTGTCAAAACGGGCGAAGGTTCTCATACACTCAGCACAAAAGAATAACTGCGAGTTGGAGTTGCAGTTATTCTTATGTCTGGATAACGCGTCCTTCCGGGGAAAATTTTTGGCACACTCGTCGCACTTAAAAAGACCCATTTTACTTATTATTATTATTATTATTATTATTATTATTATTATTATTATTATTGGCGGCAGTAGTAATGGTAGTAGTACGCTGTATAAAAATTTTCACCATACTGAATTGTTTCTGATGTTGTTTGCCTTAAATAGCCTGTATTTCGCTTGTTTCAACAATATTTGTGTGGGTGTTAAACCGTTTTAATATTGTGAAATATTGCGTAATATTTTTAATTAGTAGCTACTCTGAGTAACATCCGGTGTGTATTGCGCAACACTTGTTTTTCCCTAAAAGATAATTAGCATAATATTTCACAACTATATTCAGTTGAAAGTATTCTTGCCCAAGAATTTGCAGTATTATATTAACTGTCGTTTCCTGTTTACAATACATATGTTACATTTTGAACCTAATTAGCATAATATTTTAACATAATACAAGTATTTATTATTGGAAACAAAAACGTTGCTTTAGCAAATATTTACACAATTGAAAACAACATGATGGTGTTTAATTAACATAATAAATGTTTTCGACACAATAGTAGCATATATTATTGTATGTAAAAATATTGTTTTAAATTCATTTCAACACTTCGGAAAATAATGTGGTAAAGTAAAAAACCTAAACGTTTAAACTATTTATTATATATTTGCATTTTTTTTTAAATTACATATTAGATGGCTTAAAATTACATTGTGTTCTGTATATTCTCTAGCAACTACATGATATACAGTGTGTTTATGTGCTAAAAAATTATATTTAAATATTTCTTCTCTAAGTCTATAAATAAATCCTTGGAAATCTGGATACAATTTTGTTTCGTATTCGTAAAAACTATTTAAAATAGCCTCTGAAATATGTCTTAATGTCTCTAATTCCTGCACGCTTATATTAAAATTATTTGGATATCTCTGGTTTTCATATATAAAACTAAATCGTACATTTTTTCTGGGTAGCATGAACACTTGGTAATTAGATAAAATATAACCTAATGCTTCACCATTATTTTCTTGCATGTTTTTAAGTTTGATGTGTGCTTGCTTGAAATCGCCTATGTTTGAGAGCACCACATTTGAAAATTCTTGAAACGTTGCAAAATTGAACATTACCATTTTATTTGAGTTGATTTTTCGTAATAATACTACTGGCTTGAAACTATATTGTGGACATAGTCCTACACTAACATATCTAGAGCTATTTTCTGTTAAATAAAATGTTTTCTCGTCTAATAATCTTAAATCTGCTACTATTGCTGTTTTATTCATAATTTTCTGCTCCAAATTTAACAAACAATGTGTAAATATTTCATCTTGTGTATTGGTAGAAGTTGACTGGAAAAATTCGTCTATTATGCTTTGAAGTGGATCATTCGGTGTTGTATTAATTTCTAACAAATTACTACATTCTGGAAACTCTGTTTTCACAACTGTATTGTCCAACACTCTCGCTTTTGAAACACTACACATATTTTTTCTTCTTCTCTTATTCACTGTCGACATAACGGCAAATTTATAACAAAACTGAATAACTAAACAAGAATTCTCAGCTTTTTATACTAACAAACTATTAATATTATTATCCCTATTGGTTGTTGCTATGCCATGTTTGCTAAAAATACATTTGTTGAGGGTCACTCTCTGAAAACACATGACTCATTTCCTGTCACATGTTAAGGTTGCTCTACACGTAGTTGTTGCTATGTTGCCAGATTTAGCATGACGGGAATTCGCATTTTTAAAATCTGCGTGCTGAGCCTAAGACCAAACACCTAAGGCTTAGACCTAAAACTCCAAAAGTTGGGCTTGCGCATGCGTAAATGCCAAATTTGAATTCTACTTGCCAAGCCGAGTAAAATGATACCCCACACTTAGGACTTTAACCAACAACTAAAAAGTATGAGTTTGCGCCTGTGCCAACCTTCATATTTCTTACGTCACTTTTTGCAAGAATCAACATGGCGGGGCTTCTTACTTTGATTGGTGGCGCCAACTACCGTCTACAATTTTAAATTTCTCGCGTTTTTCACTTCCGGTCGGCCATCTTGGATTACGTCATCTTAGTTTGTAGATTAGGTCATCCTCAATACAGCTGCCATATTTGTTACGTTACACGCATGCTGAGTAGTAATACGTTAATGTAACCAGAAAAAATATTTTTATCATTTGCTGGAAAAAAAATAGTATGGCGTCGACAGGAAAAAAGAAAATTTACTGTTGTGGCTCATAAACATATGAGCTTAGATATTTGTTGGGATCACCATGACAATCCTGTATAAAATGTCAAACTTTAGAAAAGCTGCTTTTTGAATTATTAAAGAAAGAACAAAGTGTCAGGTTTTAGTTTATTTCTTGCGATGTTTAGTAACTGAAGATTTATCCCACTTTGTCACCACATATCTGGGAACGCAAGGCAGTCCTTTAGCTGCCTTTATTTTACTATTTGAATCTGGTACACCCTGGGACATATTTTGTTACACTGTCCAAACCCCGTTCACTTCATATTCGCCTTTCTTAGTTTTAACTCGATCTCAATAAGCATCGTCATTCTATTATCTCCAATCGGGTCTAGATACTCCCTCTAAAAGCTGCATCGATTATGCCTCATATTCATGGGAAACTAGACCTTATCATATTATGAAAAGCTGAAGTGCCTGTTTTTACCTTTGCGGAACACGGTTCTTTTTAGGAAATCTATTGAAAATAGACTTGTACGGTCAGGTGCAGGGAACTACGCGAAATGATACCATTAAGAAAATGTTCCTCACTGAAACGAAAATGTCTACTAATTGAGGAACGGACAGTTTGAGACAATCCATAAACCAAAGCGAGCAATTTTATCATATCAGTCCAATTCCTGGAGGTAATATTTTTAAAATTTAAGTTTGTTCGTTATATTATGTACTTCATGCAATCTCTAAATTATCAAGTGTAGGCGGCAGAAGTGTGGTGAGATATACATAAACGATGCCTGTTTCTGGTAAGTTGCTTCTTACGTTGAACCATGTTTAAAGTTGTTTAAATCCAGACCCTTCTGCTCCCGTTTCGGAGCAATTTTAAGAGAGATTAAGAAATATAATAAAGACCTCAACGTGTCCGAAGTATGGAAAATGATAACTTAGGGTTACTGTACTGTGATTCCTGGCTTTCGAAATCCTGTGACATACATGCGTTAGCTTAGAATTATTGATAGATATGTTACGGTGCGAGAGACCGGGCACCTTTACTGGAAGGTTAATTGAAAACACCAAAATTAGTAATTAATATATATTTGCTTGTTTTTTTTTTTAAATATTTTAGTGTTGTTGACTGCAGAGAGTTATATAAAATGTATTCTGTAAATAAATATTTGTAAAGTGTTTATTATATTTTCGTGTCTATTATTCCCCAAGATCTAAGAGGGCATGTTGTTCAAAATTTTGTTGAAAACTGGTAATACTATCAACCCCACAGTTCTGCATGCGAAACTAACGAGGGAATGCTCACAGATGCTGAGACTTATGCTGCATACATGGGAAAAAACTGTAATTATTCTGGAGAATTAGAACTAAGCGCAGTCGATACTAAATACTCCCTCTACATTCGTTTTTGCCAAACTGGAGTGTCTATTACTCCCCAAGATCTAGAGAGCACGTTGTTCAATATATTGTTGGAAATCCTATCAACCCTACAGTTCTGCATGCAAAATTAACGAGGGAATGCTCACAGATGCTGAGAGTTATGCTGCATACATGGGAAAAAACTGCGCTTATGCTGGAGAATTAGAACTAAATGCTGCCACTACTAAATACTCCCTCTACATTCGTGTTTACCAGAGCGTTCGTGGTAGTCTCATAGCAAATTATGGAAATCAAGAAAACAGTAAGGTAAACGTTCTATTTACCGGAAGTATAAGTAGCGGGTACTATGATGCTCTACAGCAGGAGATTCACAGTAAGAAACAAAAGACGTCACCCAAACGCGGAAGAGACGAAAAGGATGGTAAGGATAATGCCCCAGAAGAGAAACGTCTTAAATGTATAATCTCCTAAATTACTGCGAACAAAGTCTGATATTTCTTTTTTGTTTTTGATAGAATAATAATTTATTTCCCCATAAGATACAATTTGGTTTTTACAAACAAATAACAATATTAACTTTAACAGTTGTTCCACATTTGTCAATTTTCCCCCTCTTTTTTTTACCCAACCTGCAAATAACAAAGTCAGAGACGGATGTCGGTAAAATTTAGTTAACATAGCAAACAAAAGGAAATCACCACCATATACACTCTTACAGAGAGAGCCTTGGTGTTAATTTTTTTATACTTCTAGTGATAGTACGTTGGCATAATAAAGTTGTAGTACCTCTGTCCCACTGTTGTGTGTACTGTAGGAACCTTCATATGCTGTTCACTTTTAATTTAAATTATATTTAAAAAAAATGTTGGCAAATTTAGTTGCCTTGCTCCTGTTGGGAAATTTGTTTTGCTGGGTCACCCATTGTTATAATTGAAATCAGCCATACACATATCTATCATATAATAATAATAATAATTTAGTTAACATAGCAAACAAAAGGAAATTACCACCATATACACCCATACACAGAGAGCCTTGGTGCTAATTTTTTTCTAGTTCTAGTGGTAGTACGTTGGCATAATAAAGTTGTAGTACCTCTGTCCCACCGTTGTGTGTACCTTCATATGCCGTTCTCTTTTAATTTAAATTATATTAAAAAAAAATGTTGGGAAATTTAGTTGCCTTGCTCCTGTTGAAAAATTTGTTTTGCTCTTGTTGGGCACCCATTGTTATAATTGAAATCAGCCATACACATATCTATCATATAATAATAATAATAATAATAATAATAATAATAATAATAATAATAATAATAATAATAATAATAATAATAATAATAATAATAATAATAATAATAATAATAATAATAATAATAATAATAATAATAATAGTAATAGTAATAATAATAATAATAATAATAGTAATAATAATAATAATAATAATAATAATAATAATAATAATAATAATAATAATAATAAAGTTTTCAAAAAGATACATACATGGTTTGTTGTTCATAACACCTACAATTATAGAATAAATAAAAGAAATATAGCCATGAAGTGCTCATATCTACTTATATGTGAGCTTAAAACACATCTATGCTTGCCAAATTTTAATATCTATCAGAAAATATCACCACTTAAATAAAAAAAAAATTTCAGACATTTTCAGTAAATTATTATTATTGATCACCGACTGTTGCCATTTGAGTATCACGAAACATTTTATTGTAATTGTGTCACTACGTCACAGCCTACTTAACTGTTACAATAATGTTTTGCTTATTTCACATGAGAAATAAAACTTCTTCAAGTAATACGTTACTGTACCCAGAAAAAATCTTTTTATCATTTGCTGAAAAAAAATAGTATGGCGTCCACAGGAAAAAAGAAAGTTTACTGTTGTGCCTCATAAACATACAAGCTTAGATGTTTCTTGGGATCACCATGACAATCCTGTATAAAATGTCAAACTTTAGAAAAGCTGCTTTTTGAATTAGTAAAGAACAAAGTGTCAGGTTTTAGTTTATTTTTTAAACTCTTACGATGTTTAGTAACTGAAGATTTATCCCACCTTGTCACCACATATCTGGGAACGCAAGGCAGTCCTTTAGCTGCCTTTATTTTACTATTTGAATCTGGTACACTCTGGGACATATTTTGTCTTAATTGGTTGTCTATGTAAGTGGGGTTTATTTTGTGAAACTTTGACAGCAGAAAGACAGTTGCCAGCAGTGGTTCTGCGTAAATTTATAGCTTGGTCGCATCTATACTTTTTCTGGTCGCACTAAAAAATGAAAAAACCTCAAGCGTAAACCACCCTTAAATATGATAATTTTTTTGTGAAACTTTGGTAGCGGAAAGACAGTTACCAGCAGTGATTCTGTATAAATTTATAGCTTGGTCGCATTCATACTTTTTCTGGTCGCACTAAAAAATGAAAAAACTTCAAGAGTAAGCTACCCTTAAATATGAATATTTTTTTGTGACACTTTGGTAGCGGAAAGACAGTTAGCACCAGTGATTCTGTGTAAATTTATAGCTTGGTCGCATTCATACTCTCTCTGGTCGCACTAAAAAATGAAAAAACCTCAAGAGTAAACTACCCTTAAATATGATAAAATTTTTGTCAAACTTTGGTAGCGGAAAGACAGTTGCCAGCAGTGATTCTGTGTAAATTTATAGCTTGGTCGCATTGATACTTTTTCTGGTCGCACTAAAAAATGAAAAAACCTCAAAACTACCCTTAAATATGAATATTTTTTTTTTGTGAAACTTGGGTAGCGGAAAGACAGTTGCCAGCAGTGATTCTGTATAAATTCATAGCTTGGTCGCATTGATACTTTTTCTGGTCGCACTAAAAAATTAAAAAACTTCAAGAGTAAACCACCCTTAAATATGAATATTTTTTGTGAAACTTTGGTAGCGAAAAGTCAGTTGCCAGCAGTGATTCTGTATAAACTCATAGATTGGTCGCATTGGTACTTTTTCTGGTCGCACTAAAAAATTTAAAAACCTCAACATTAAACTACCCTTAAATATTAAGATTTTTTTGTGAAACTTTGGTATCGGATAGACAGGTACCAGCAGTGATTCTGTGTAAATTTATAGCTTGGTCGCATTTACACTTTTTCTGGTCGCACTACAAAATTTAAAAAACCTCAAGAGTAAACTACCCTTAAATATTAAGATTTTTTTGTGAAACTTTGGTATCGGATAGACAGTTACCAGCAGTGATTCTGTGTAAATTTATAGCTTGGTCGCATTGATACTTTTTCTGGTCGCACTAAAAAATGAAAAAACCTCAAGAGTAAACTACCCCTAAATATTAATATTTATTTGTGAAACTTATGTAGCGGGAAGACAGTCACAAGCAGTAATTCTGTGTAAATTTTAGCTTGGTTGCATTCATACTTTTTCTGGTCGCACTAAAAAATGAAAACACCTCAAGAGTAAACTACCCTTAAATATGAATATTTTTTTGTGAAACTAGGGTAGCGGAAAGACAGTTACCACCAGTGATTCTGTGTAAGTTTATTGCTTGGTCGCATTTATATTTTTTCTGGTCGCACAAAAAAATGAAAAAACCTCGAGAGTAAACTACCCTTAAATATGAATATTTTTTGTGAAAATTTGGTAGCGGAAAGAGAGTTACCAGGAATCATTCTGTGTAAATTTATATCTTGGTCGCATTGATACTTTTTCTGGTCGCACTAAAAAATTTTAAAAACCTCAAGAGTAAACTACCCTTAAATATGAATATTTTTTTTGTGAAACTTGGGTAGCGGAAAGACAGTTGCCAGCAGTGATTCTGTATTAATTTATAGCTTGGTCGCATTAATACTTTTTCTGGTCGCACTAAAAAAGGAAAAAAACCTTAAGAGTAAACTACCCTTAAATATGATTATTTTTTTGTGAAACTTTGGTAGCGGAAAGACAGTTACCACCAGTGATTCTGTGTAAATTTATAGCTTGGTCGCATTGATATTTTTTCTGGTCGCACTAAAAAATGAAAAAACCTCAAGAGTAAACTACCCTTAAATATGAAGATTTTTTTGTGAAACGTCGGTAGCAGAAAGACAGTGACATTAGTATACAAAACATGAAATATCAAAGATATCCTTACAGATTAAAGCCTCGGTCGGCAACATTCATTTTGGTCAGCAAATTACATCGTCCCCTGGGACTTTGCCGTTTGGGAGGGCTCAAGTAAAGGATTACCGACTAATCCGAGAGCCTGACATGTCACTCGAGAAAATACAGGAATATTGCAAGTCACTTGAATTATCAAAACAACACCTGAAACTTCTGATGCCTCAAGAGGAGGAAGTAAACGCAGTCAAATATAGGAAGAAATGCAGTCGTTGTGGTTTAGAACATCCCCCAAGACAATGTCCAGCTTTCAATAAGACATGTGCAAAATGCCAACGTCAAGGACACTTTGCAAGAGTGTGTCTTTCCAAACAAGATGGTTCTGAAAGGAAGACAAATGAAGAAGTCAAGGTGAACAACATACAGCAGATGGCAGGACAAAGAGATTTTGCAGAAGACAGCCACGCAGTAATCGTTGATGAGCACAAACTGGACATCAGTGCTTCTTCTACAAACTGGCATGAGTTAATTCAAATAAATATAATTAAAATTAAGTTTAAACTAAACAGAGGCGCAGAGTCGAGTGTCTTACCACTGAGGAATTTCAAAGAATTAAAATTAAACGTGATGGAATGGACAACATGCATGAATTAAAAAATAAGTAGTGTCGCATTTTTTGATAAAGTGAATGTATTAAATGCCCACATAAGTGAAAATGACTCTTAAAATATTTTTTTCCTTAGAAAAATCGATTTACAAAAACGCTGAAAAGTCAAATAAAATCACGTGATCGCGAACGGTCTGCTATTGGTGTGACGTCACAAGGCAGTACAATATCGCCGGCATTAGTTATTTACATGCGATAAAAATACGTGATACCTGATATTTAAGTTTAGTGAAGCATTTAAACGTTGTGTGTTAATTTTATAATATTTGTTTTTTTGTCAGTCTGTATCTGCTCAGGATAATATATTTTATTCTGACAAAATGGCAGACAGTGGCTTTGTGAAAAGAAGAAAGCCCAGTCAGATAATCTACCTAAAATGGACATATTTATGATGAGTGCTTTTTTTGCCGACAATATCAATTTCATAAGTGCCGAAATTAGAGGAATAAAAGCAGCAAGGTGGGTTAACTCCATATTTCTAATTGTTAAAATTTATTAAAGTAATGTTTGTTAGCGCTGTATTAATAATAATATGTATCTTAACCTCAAGAACAGTCTGTATACTTGTAGAATATTTTCTCAAGAAGTGATCTTATTTTAACTAAATTTAATATGAAATAAGCAGCAAATACTGCTTGAAAATAATTAGGATGTAGACAGATGATTTTAGCTTTAACATCTGGAATATAATATATGTACATGGGGACATTTTTACATGAATTGACTGACGTTTAAATATGTTTTCAGATCTGGAAGAGAAGCTTATGGGGATAATGCGATTGGCTATGTCCAGGTTATGAGACAGGGCTCCACTTGCATAGTTAAAGCAAAAATAACGCCCGAACATAATCTTCATAAAAAGGCATACAATGTCCAGTTGGTTTGTGACGAGGCACAAAATGTTATAACTTCAGTAGAGTGTGAAGATTGTGCTGCACATTTAGGTAGGTATTCATGTTGAATAACTGTAATAACCTTGCTATAGGACTATTATTTATTGATTTTGTTTAATGTGTGTAAAGAAATATGTAGTTTGTAGGTATTGGATGGTGAAAATGCATGAATTATGTTATAAGTTCATAGTAGAGTTAGTGTAACTATTTTTTAAACCCGTGTGACTAATCAAGAGCCAGAAATATCTAAATCTCTCTTCACTGAACTAGATTAGTTTGTTATAATAAATAGACCAGACAGAAATTTGTTTCTACAGTAAATAATACTTTTCAATATCTGCACAACCTGAATAGGTGTACCTAGCTGCAAACTTGCGCTTCGTACAAACAAAACATCAAATTTGTAGGCAGAGTTTTCAAATTGTAAATTACGAACGCCATGTCACTGCTTGAAATTTAATGACACAACTGCACAGGGACGTATCCAGGATTTGATTACTCGGGAGGGTCTGTTTAATTATTTTTTGCTATTTTACTACATTACTCTGCATCCATTACCACTCTGAGAGTTGTCGGTTTTTGTAAAATGAAGCGAAAAAGAAACATTGAGATTTTTGTGGCCAGTGACTCAAGCTGAGGCTTACAATTTCATACACACCCACCTTAAAATCAACAGCATTTACATTTCATTTCAATTTTATAATCTTTACAATATATTTACAGGGGGATGTAAACATGCTGTGGCAACTGTAGCATGGTTGCACAAGAGAAGCGAGGAACCAGCTACCACATATGTCAAATGCTACTGGAAGAAATCGAATCTATCGCCTGTGGGAACGTCAAAGAAATTTGTCTGCAGAAAAGAGCTGTCGAGCAATTCAGTAGATGTCCCATCTGGAGATGGATGTTTTCTTGCTTGTGTGGTAGACCACAGTCGCGAAGTGGGTAGACTAGACACCCCTTTAACAAAATACTACAAACATTTTTCTAATGTAGAGAAGTTATCGATGCATTACTTGATCAATAAATATAGTGACTCAAACAGTAATTGTTCTCCTACGGCAGAAAGCTTTATTCATTATCTTGTTACAAATATCACAGATGATGTATGCAAAGTTGCATTTAATGATACTATTGACCAAACTGCTTGTCCATTGTGGTACGAGTTGAGGTATGCTCGGATAACAGCATCTAAAGCATATGAGGCAGCACATTGCAGCTCTCTACAAGGTACTTTGGTTGAAGGCATTATTGGGGCTACAAAATTATAAGATACTGGTCTCATGAAGCGAGGTCGAACTTTGGAAGCAGCCGTCTTAAAAATAGTTCAGGCTAAGATTAATATAAAAATAAAAAAATGTGGGTTTATACTGAGCCCAAAATACCCATTCATGGGAGCTTCGCCTGATGGTGAAAGTTCCCATTATTCTGTCGAGATAAAATGCCCATCTTCAGAAAAAACAGTGGTCAATTATCTAACCAGAGATGAACAGATAACTGCAAAATATATGGCACAAGTTCAATTATAAATGCATTTCTCCAACAAGAAACAAGCTTTATTTTGTGTAGCTGCACCTGAATTTGAAAAGTCAAAGCAAGTCAAGGTGTTAATTATTGATCATGACTCAAATTATTGCGACAACATGTTCAAAAAATGTACAAAATTTTGGTGTGGAGCTGTGTTCCCAATTCTATTGCGAGGTTCGAAATAAGTTATTCCTATATACTATAGGGTGAAATCATTTAGAGTGAATCGACTCTACTGTCCTGCATAATTTTTTTTATTTTGGTATATCTTTTGTATAAAAATTATGCTTAGAATTGATATGTTTCATGCTTTCTTCTTTACCTGATATGCACTTTCTTCTGTGTGAGCTAATAGAGGTAAATAAGTTATCTATATAATATCTCAGTATAGACACAATACAGTAGTCACACTCCACTGTCGGCACTTGCTTGTTCGTGTAACACGTCTAGCTAGCAGGCAGCGTGATGCATATTGATTCAGGCAAGAATACAGTTGGAATACATCTGGAGTGCTGCCCCAAAGACAACCTTGTGCCTCCTAAATTTTATACAGAAACGAGCTGTTCGTCTTATAGGAGATTCATCTATTACAGTCAATCTCACTTCTCCCAACCGCAGAAGAAATCTCTGCATCTTCTATTGATATTGCTCCTTCGAAATTGCGTTGTTAGTACGTCCGGTTACAACCATTAAGGGACCAACCCGTTTAAGTCGACAAGCATGCGCTTCTAGTGTTACCCACTTGTCAAATGGTTTGTTATGAATATTCATTTCTTTCCTATAGCATTTAAGCTTAGGAATGCCCTTCCGGCAGACATATTTCCAAAGACGTATAATCTTCAACTATTCAGGAAGCGAGTAAACACATTTTTTTGGCACAACAATTAAGTTCCTGATGTCTCAGAGACACATATATGCTTTATGTTTCAAGAACTGTGTCATAGAAAAAAATTTTTGATCAGACTTTGTTAATATACGATTAGACATTGCATATGTCAGTCATTGCTTAATACTTACCATGTGTTTGCTATTCCATATTGTGCTGAAAGTTCAACTGCAGGTATGCATCAAGATTTCACTGGAGTGATACTACTGTTTTGTAACTATACTGTGCGATTACACTGTTATGATTTTAAATGCGCTCAGTAATAATTATAAATGAACTATCTTAAGCTTTTGCAAATATGGAGAAACACTACTAAATAATATTTGTGCTATAGTATTTCTTTTTGAGAATGTATAAGTGTTTTGTATTGTATTTTTTCATACATATTCCCTAAATGTATGTAGGTACACCATCTTTGCGATTAATTATAAGATTGTTCATCATAAGATTGTATATATTATGTTCGTTTATTGAAGGTTTTTCTTTATTTCTTTGTATATTGTTAAAAAGACATCCAGGGTTTTCGTACAAATTAATGAAATAAATACGCATACATACCTGCCTGCTTTTATTTATTAACGCTTAGTTTTCTTCTGGATTTTTTTTTATGCTGTGTCCTTAGAAAAATCTTCTAGGCAATTTGTCAATCATCCCCATTGCTACAGAGTGACCACTCGAAATAAATTATAAAAGGAAACTGATATGCAGTTTTATATTCTACTGGCCACTTATGAAGCTGACCGAGATGATTGTCAAAACATATGAGCAGTTTCTCTTTACAAACCACAGCATAACTTGAAAAATATAATAAGTAGGTAGCTTGATTAACTGCGAATGAATAAAATAAAATATACTATTTTTGCTAAGCTACACCTAATCTAATGTTAATTATTAAATGTACTTTAATGCAAACCAACAAAAAATACAGGCATTATTGCTATAATCAGCAGGACTGTTGTTTCACTGACGTTCTAAACTTTATCGACTAACAGAGTAACATTAGCTTATTTAACATGGTAAAGCTGAGAACGTTATTGGACCTGAAGTCGCACTGATTTTAGCAATGAAGCGTAAATCTTATTTTGTTAGTTTCAAAGAGTAATGAATTCATCTAAAATAACTTGCATATTAGTTATTTAGAATATTATTTATACACGAATGTAGATATCTTTTAATCATACTGCAAATTGATAAAGATATTTAAGCGACACTCTATGTAACACCCTTGTGACAAATCGCGTGCTGTGAAGGATGTTCACACTCATTTTGGATGTCGCTCTAAACGTCTATTTCCTTGGCGAAGAAGGCGGTGTTATCAGGGCGAAGCTATCCCTTCCAGCACCACCGCCTCTTAAGGAGAGGTTATAGCGGCAGAATTGCCCCTTTCAGACAGAGTAAACCCATTGAAATAATAGCCCACCGGGCCAGCCAGGGTGAATATTTTGTAGGTGAAGGTGGCTAATAGTAAACGTACAGATTGACAAGTTACCGACTCGACCTTTATTATCAAATATATATATATATATATATATATATATATATATATATATATATATATATATATATATATATATATATATATATATTATATATATATATATATATATATATATATATATATATATATATATATATATATATATATATATATATATACAAGTCAAAAGATATTGCAGTATTAAATGCATACTGTAAATCAATGAAAAAGATATAAAATTATTATTAATGCTTATGTAGGTCTATTTACATATATACTCAAGTATATTAACCATCGCTTAAGAGCCCCTCCTGGCATAACACGGTTAATTGCACCAGGTCCGTCGGATCTAAAGCTAACAATCACACTGTTTGTCGGTGTATTCTGACGTACTGTGATGTAACCTCTTTACAGTAATTAATATAATGTGGATTGCGCCCATATGTAATATATATAATTTATTAAAAATATCTAAGTAAAACATATTTATAAAGTAAAACAACCATATTCGTTTTTCGATGGAGATCACTACATATTACTACTACTACTACCAGTCACGTCATTCCCATAAAAGTGTAGGCATACCACAGGCTACATTTTTTAATGAATATGTAATTAATTGCATTAACCTTTTATTCTTATATTTTATAATCGAATTTTAGGCACCCAGTTGGAAAATACCTAAAACCGTGTCATGTTCTTTAGGAGTGTATAAACGCATAACGTAAATTCGTATACAAAAATATTTTTATAACATTACAAAACAAACACATTTACTGTTATTACAGAGAATGAGTGTCCACTTCTTCTACTGGAGATTTTTCAATTACACTGTAACAGATTACGCGCAAACACTAAACAGAAACACTAACTCTAGTGGGTGGTTGGTGTGCTATAGGTCCAGTGGACCTGAACATTGCGTCGTCAACTGCCGAAAATCAACGACAGCAATCGGCACCTAGTTTTGGGAAACGAGTCTAAATAGACCCTTCTAGGATGTTGTGAACGTACATTCCGATATTTAAATGTGATCTTGAAATATGAACAAAATACAAATGCATGGGTCCACTGTGCACCTAATGAAGGGTTAAATTTGATGCTTGATTAAAGCATCTTGCAAATTTATAATACCACACGCTACAATAATGACACGATCCATTAGTGAAATGTGGTGGTTATCTACACAAGCATGAGGCAGCAACATGTTGAATTCCCTCAATCTACCCATAACCCTCTCCACGTGAATTCGTACTGCTGCAATTCGTTTCGACTCCTTTACTTCCGCGTGTGTACTGGGAACACCTGTGTATACTGATGGTGGACGAACAAGACTACATTCTTTTTGCTGCAGGAGATGTGATATATTCTTAAATCCTCTATCGGCCATTACAGCTACTCCGGGAGGTAATTTGTTCAAATAGTTACAATTTTCCACTATCACTGCATCTGTTGCACGTCTTCCATATCCTGTAGAAATGAAGTTTACCAATCCATCTGGAGTACATGAAATTAAATATTTTAGGGTATTGCAACCTTTATATTGTGACCAAGTTAAGGATTGATGAATTGGATTACTCGGTTTTTCAATCTGGATTTCCAGGCAATCAATAATTGATACCACATTACTGTATCGAGCTCGGAAGGGAATTGGTAAGTGCAATTTGATGAGGCTTTTCTCTGGCCATACTATCAGTTCTTGTAGTAGCGCAGCTAACAACGATAAAGTTTTCTTAAAAATTTTACTTACAGTGCTCGCTGACATGCTAAAATTGACAGCTAAAATGCTGAATGGCTCATTTAGCTTAATTTTCCTCAGTGTAATGAATACGTTCAATAAGGGTGCAGGAGCTTTCTCAACAAGCATTTTTATTACATAAAAACTGTTTTTTTGGTAATCCTAAAAAAAATTTTTGGCTGCTTTTCCATTGCCATGATGGTATACTTCTGCATATTGTTGCTTAACATGTCACCTAACAAATTCTCTTCCAAGCTCTCTGATGAAATTTGTTCTTCAGGTTCATATTCTGATGCATTTGAAGAGGTCGTAGAGCTTTGTTCGCTACGTTCCATTACCAACCTTCTTTTTACTTGTTCCACTTTCATTAATTCCATCTTGAATGGTGAGGTGGAAACTTTTGTGGAAGGAAAAAGAATTGGAGATAAACTAACTTCACTGCATGGCATTCTTACTTGCACTGCTTTACTTCGAATGGATGGTTTCAGATTAACTTGAATTGATTTATCCATTGTCCCTACAACTTCAGAGGTTCCCGACATTACAGCGGCTGCTTCTTCAGCTTGTGGTATTTCTACCTCTATATTTGCCTCCAATGCTTCTTGAACCAATGCAATCCTCCTTCGCTTATCGGCAGCTATTCGTACTGAAATTGGCTCAGGTCGTTGGCATTTAAATATATGGGGCGTTATTCCAGGCTTCAATTTTAATTGCCCCACATGGCCCATAATTTTGTATTGCCAATAATTTTCTATGTCCTCTTCTACCTGTAATACAAATAATGACCCATAGAAATATATGGCAAAATGTGTTGACCTGATTAATATTAAGTATTACAGCCTCCATATCTTTTTTTTATAAGAAAATGTGCAACAGGCCAAAAAAAATTTTTTAGGTTAGAAACAAAATAAAACAAATCATTTATTAGTTGATTCCCTTTTGCTAATAGTTTATATGGTATTACCGTTCCTATTATGGAAATTGACTTGTTACTTTTCTGAATTCAATATGTATATATATATATATATATATATATATATATATATATATATATATATATATATATATATATATATATATATATATATATATATATATATATATATATTGATCTAAGAATAAAGTGTTCAACTTCAAAAAATTCGAGGCTCACTAAATTCGGCATTATTATCAATTACTTACTTTCAAATGATCTTCACAGCAATACATGTGAGAAGTAGCAGATAATTTCAAATGTTTGGCTTCTCTTTTCATTGCATTACACCACTTCTTTCTGAGTTTTGCATCTCTTGGTACATTAAAGAACAGTTTATCCTGTGTTGTTACAGTAGTATTTTTGCACTTTGGAACAATATAATACTTATAAATGGGTTTCTTTCCAGATTTCATAATGAATAATGGTCAATTTACACTAATAAGCAACTAATTAAATACGTGTATGTTTAATATATCACTTTAAATGTAAATGGAAACAACACAACCACATATATAGCGTATACGGCAGCCGGCAGATTCGTGCCTTGTGACGTCACTCGCTATGGCGGCAAAATAACTTCGTTTCATTGCGTTCAAATTGTCGACTGAATTCAATGATTTTTAAAACTATTATTCCAGCCAAAACGATAAAATTAACAAGGTAAATAAGTATTTCTTGGTATATTCTATCCAACTAGGCTATTAGAAAAAAAAACATACAAATTGTCCATTGCTCAATTCTATTGGACAGACATGTATATCAATATGGAAAACTTAAAAATTTGACTCTAGCTACAAAATTGTTCTTATCACAAATATATCGATTAAAAACACAAGGGTTCTGAGTTGGCATATATATATATATATATATATATATATATATATATATATATATATATATATATATATATATATATATATATATCCTACACCTAGTACTAAACCTATATCCACACACATTGTACGAATGTAGGAACCAGCTTCGTAACTACCCCAAAATAGACCAATATTTTTGCTGGTATCGAATTCTAGCAACTTTACGCCATGCACAGTACGGGCTCTCAGTTGTTTTTTGACAGCATATACACGTGGTGGCAGCTGGAAGATTGTACCTCGCAGCTTCTCTAGCCCTCGTTTTATTCCATTGACACCTCCGGTTACATGAGAATACAATTTGAACGCTGTCACATACTCCTTACCAGCAGTCTGTTGTGACTTTGCCAAGCGAGTTGTTCTACCTACGCATACGGTTAGTCAGCCCGTAACTTTAGGATCTAGCGTTCCAGCATGTCCTGTTTTTTCCACCTTCAGGATGTTTTTAATCCAAGCCACCACTTCATGGCTGCTGGGATTACTGGGCTTATCCAGGTTAATATAACCACTTTTTACATATTCTTTAATGTCCCTCTTGTGTGGTTAACATCCCAACTCTAAAGGTGTGTAATGAGTTGTTTTAATATTCATGTTTTCTAAATATTTTAATAAAATACATTCGAATGACTCCATTTTGGATAACAATATTTCGAATATCAAAAGATTACTATCTGACAAAAATACACACAAGTGAAGTGCTCTGAAATTATGCTATCGACTCAACAGGGTCGCTACCGATTTACACGGCCACTGCAGAGTTCAAATTTCAGCACTTTTAGTAACATTCAATGCCTATAAAATTAAATTTGGAACTATATTTAAGCAACTCTTTGCATTAGTAATGATGAACATAGCGATGTTAGCCCATGTATACCAGGAGACTATATGTATATAGTAAAAATAGACAACAATTATTCATATAAAGGATAATCAAATTCAAACCAACAAAATCAAGAGTAGTCAAAACATAAGTAAACATTTTGAACAGTAAAATTTCAAAAAAAAAACAAACAATGTTTTTCCCCAAATTATGGCATTCGTTTATTTCAACCTACTTTTATTTGCACATACAACTCATTGACTAGATTCTTCTAGTTTGCAGTTTACATAAGTTACACATAACTTTGGCTCTTATTTTGGCAAAATACAAAAGTAGATTGAAAATTTACAATATAAAACAAACTAAAATAGCCAAGTATACTTCTATTTCACTTAAATCTCTCAGACATATAAATAATAAACGGAATATTTTGTCCAAAATGTAAATGATGACACATATACAAAATAATGAAAGAAAAAATGAGACTAAACTATAAGAGCCAGTATTCTAATTAAAGGTGAAATATTATTCAGCTTTAATCTTGTCATTACTAGATGAATACCAAGACAGTCGCTCTTCGGAAAAGTTTATTACCAACTGGGGACATTTTACGTGTGCCTGTTTCGCCGGCACCAGATCAGCTTGATCATCGTACCATTTCATAAGGAACACTAACTGACCTGACATGTTAGTTGCTCCAATAATTTTCTCAGGTTCCAGACCTGTGTCGAAACCAGGAAACTTCTTATCATCTCCCTCCCTCTCCGCAGACTTTGACTCATTTGTGGACGTCGATGAAGCTTTTCGCTTTTTATTCTTCTCTTTGGTCCTTTCTGCCTTAAAAGCGGTTATAAGTTCTGGGCAATCTAAATTTTCTAGCGGTTTCCATGTTATATCTTTGTCGTCGCAATCTATCCACTTCAAAAGATATTTTTTGACGCCTTTAATTCATCAATTCGACAGTCCAGGATTTTCTCGGCTATGAAAATGTGAGGAGCGCCTTCAGTAACCGTCGCTGTCGTTGAAGTCCTTTTGCTCATTTTTAAATGTTAAACAACCTCAGATGTACAATAACAGATGCGAAATAGCTTATTTTTTTTCTCCCTAACAATACTTGATCTTCAACAAGAACTATTACAGCTGCAAAACACTTTCAAATCTATTATAAAGATGCATTCCTTGCATAGATTGAAACAAACAAAGAAAATATTTGAAACAACTTAACGTCTCATAGCTGCCAACAGCACAAACAGAAATTTCCCAATGCAGAGTTCAAAAATTCCCGCTTTATCCCGCTTTTTTTATTTTTCAGTAACCACGTAATTTATTATATATTCCGCGTCATAAACACATTTATTGACATTACTCAATAGTAGGTACCAATTTTTATTTAATTTTATTCAAATTGAATGCGTATATAGTGGTAAGTGTACCAAAGGCTGACACCGACCTAAAAGCTGACACTTTGCAGTTTGTTTGCATACAATAAGGTTTTTGTAATACCTACATGAATTTTTAAGGTTTTTATATACTCTGTGGCACTTCTGATTTCAAAGGACGCAGATGCGTAGATTTTACACTCTGCGCATTGGTTGACAGTTCCTTCTAAAGTTTAGGGCGACTGTGCTGACTAGTGCATTTCTCTGTTAATATTCTCCTAAAATTTTAGTTAAGGAGGGATATGTGTCAGGTGAGCTTATTTTAAAAATCTATACACTTATAGGTGAATTTTGTGACTAGTATACATTGTAACAGTCTAAGGTATCATATAAAACCGAAATTTAACCTAACCTAACCTTTCTTTATAAATTTTTAGTGTCAGGATTAGGAACACAATACAGGAAAGTTCTTTAAAGCTGACGCTTATCTCAGCTTTGCGGCCATTATGTTATTATAAATGTCCCTAAAACTGAATTAATCTTTACAGTTTTCAAAATGTCCCCAACAAATATTTTGCAGTACAATAAAGATGCGATGCAAAATGCTCTCAAGGATGTGAAGGCAGGAATGCCTGTATCGACTGCTGCTGAAAAGCAGGGCGTTCCAAGAGTAACGCTGTACTATAAAAAACTAGAAAAATACCCAGAAGATGAAAAAATTGGTGCTCCTACAGTTTTAACAATCGGTGAAGAAAATGCTTTGGTGATTTGGATGCTGCATTTAGCAAAAGTGGGGTTTCCAGTTACCAAAACACAATTGTTGGAGAGCGTGAATTTAATTATAAAAAACTACGGCGCCCCAATAATAGACTGGCCAGCAAAACCCGGGGTGGCATTGGTATGAGCTGTTTATGAATAGACACAAAGAAATCAGTGAACGTATATCACAAAATTTAACCAGCGGCCGAGCCTTAGTCCCAGAAGGAAAAATCAGATCTTTGTTCCAAGAAATAAAATTGTATTTTCAGGAAAAAGATCTGCTTGATGCAGCTAATGATCCAACAAGAGTGTTTAACGCCGATGAAACAGCCTTCTTTATAACCCAAAGGGTGATAAAGTTTTAGTTAACAAAGAAAATAAGACTGTATATAATTTTATATCAAATGATGAAAAGGAATGCGTTACAACCCTCGTAACGGGTGAGTACACATGTGCCCTGTATTGTTAGTAAGTACTTTACTGTAACATTTTTTAAGTATTTATAGGAAATGCAGCTGGACATTTAGCTCCATCCATGGTAATATTTAAATATGAGCGGATTCCGGTTCATATCACAAACAAACTACCTCCCGGTTTCTCGATTGGAAAATCTGAAAGTGGATGGATGACCGTAGAAACATTCTACAATACGTGACTAGTAGAGAGATAATGTCTGTTCTGGAACGGAGCGGCGGTGGAGACATTTTCAAGGTCAAGGCCAGAGGTATTTTTCAAGGTCAAGGCCAGATGTATTTCCCCACGGTCACGGCCAGCGATATATTTTTCAAGGTCAAGGCCAGCTACACTTCATGATCATAGACACGTTTAAGGTTACAAATTTATCCTTGAAATTTGTTTTTTATATGTACAGGAGATATCTCAGGGAATTAATATTATTAGAATCCTCTCTATACGAGTTCGAGTTTATTTATAATTTAGTGTAAAGTAGTAGGAATACAATGTCTGATAACAATTTTTTGATTAACTGGGACAGTTTACGCGATTCGTATTCGAATATTCGCCAGCGATATGTGTTAAATTATGAAGGGAGTGTTTTGCAAAATCGCCATATTCAAGCTGTGGCATTAATGGAGGCACACCTTAGGGCTGTCGATGTGTGTGAAGGAAAATGTCAAAAATTTTATTTTATTGGGGATCCTTGTATGGGTTCCATAGTTTGCGGAGATTGCCTGGTAGGAGCTAGGTATGCAGTGTTTACTTTGCGTGACAAAAGTGTCGTTGCAAAATATCATGTGCATAGTAGGTATATATCGCATTGCACACATTGTAACAGGCGAATAAAATATAGATCTGCAGAACGGTGTAGGCAGCCGGCCGAAGTGACCTTTGTGTGTAGTTGTTTAAGAATGGGTCCAGCTGGGAACATTGGAAACAGTGAGTAGTGTCAGTAGTTAAGAAGCCACAGTCAACGTCAGTGCAGTATAAACAATTTAATATGATGGGAAATGTGAACAGTGAATGTCAGTGTGAAAAAATAGATAGTGATGAGCTAGAAGAGAAGTTTAGAATAATTGTCTGTAAAATAAGAAACATAGCTGGTGATGAAAAATTTGAGTCTGAAGGAGATGACTGGACCAGTTCATATTTGTATGAATTGTGTAACATATATTTAAGTGGTAACTGTACAAAAGAGTTTTTTGTTCTATCATACAAAGCTTATGTGCAAAATGGAGAAATTGAACACATACTTACGCATTATGTTCCATTTTAAATTTATATAATAAAAGAAATGTAATTAGACATTGTATTCCTATACATCGCTTTAAATAAATAAATTTAAAAAAACAATATATTTTAACTAGTTTTATTTTTTACTCATTTTATTTTTTACAATACAAAACTTAATTCATAACATGATTGTTAACAAAAAAGTATACATTAGTAAGGGCGCAAACGCAATGATTATTTAAAGGATAAATGCAAGAAGGTGTATGTGCTTGAAGTGCGGGTTGTTCATCTAATTCGAAAACGAGTGCTGATGAATATTTTTTTACATAATCAGCTTTCTCCTTTCCTTTCACATAAACGACGTTGGTGTCGCTTGTAAGATGTTTGATTATTTCAGCAAAATTGTGTACTGGTGTAAAACCTGATTTCCAATCAATACAATGATGATGGTTTATTAACCATTTCGTCTGCACTTGTAAATGTTGAGGTAAATAATCCAGACTAAATGGTGCTTTAAAAACATAGTGACAGATCTTGGAACCATCAAATGATGGAAGTTCTTTTGGAAGAAATTTATTATTTTCCAGTTTGAAACCTTGAATGTCAATTACGAGTACCACAGTTTACAATGATAGATTTGAAAAGCGTTTATACATTTTTTCTTCATGTCGTAAAAGAAAATCACTTTTTTGAGTTCTTTTAGTTTTTTTTAAATGAGCACTGAGTTGTTGTTTATACCTCAACGTCATCATCAAATTGAAATAGGCAAAGGAGTGCATCTAGCTTAAATAGTATAATTGAATTTGTCTTACGATTTTCGTCAGGGGATTGTAAGTAAATAGTTTATCATGCAAAATTAAACAGTATGCGGATGTGTTATGTGGTATGTTTGCATTTGTTTCGAATTCAAGTCTCACTACAACCGACCCTAATTGAATGCTATCCTTTTGTCGGGAGCAGTCAATATGAACTGAAGGCGTAAATTTTGCAAATTCAGTTGGTGTAAAAAGGGGTTGATTTTCTTTTTGATAATAAGATTGTTGAAATTTTGAAAACATTTCGTAAAGCGAGGCAAATTTATTTTCCAGAATATTTAAGTTGAGGTCCTGGTAAGGATACCTTTCAGTGTTTAGAAAAGCTCTAAAATTTCTTAGGTTACAATTATCAAATTTACTCATATCTTTTAAAAGCTTTCCTTTTCTATCAGTTTGAAATCCTGTAAGAATATGGCGTGGTGATTCGAGTTTTGTAGTGGTCTTAACTGGCCAAGTATGTCTAGATGTTTCTGGAAGAGCTGGATATTCTATTAACTCCCAGCTTCGAAAGGCTAATGGAATTTCCACCCCCTTTTGAATTTGTCTGGAAAGCTGTAACTGCTGTGCGAGAGAAACGGTAACATGGGGAACTTTCCAGGACACCTTCTCAATTGTAACTTTCGGCTCATCTACTGTAGAGGTGGGAGCTGCAGGATCATCAATGTAGATTACAGCATCTTTATCATCACTACTTCTAATAAGGATTAATTTTTGTTTCATATTCATTATAGTTTTACGATAATCTTCGAAAAATCCCAAGTGGTAACATGGAACACACATTAAAATTCCCATTCGCATCGACTTCGATACGATCATCTGTGCGTTTTTCGGTTTTAGGAAACCAACCCGCGTTTTGAAGTTTTATGCTTTCGTTAGAATTTAATGAAAAATAATTTTTCATTGTTCAAGCAAGTCCTACATTGCGTGTGGAATCTACTACTACACCGTTCAATTCATAACGAATTTCTCTAAAAAGAAAAGCTATTGCGTTGTTAATAAAAAACAAATTGTTCGACACTGTACCATCTGTTTTGGTTAATTTACCTTCAATGTACAAAAAGCTGTCAGAAGGAAGTGTATATGCATCAAGTTCTTGAACAGTGATCCGTTGTTCATCGTTATAATCAAATTGTGAAGATGTACATGCCTGGTAGGTATGGTACTGGTAATCTACAATAGAATCATCTACAACTACTTTTTGTGCAATGTCAAGGATATTCATTTTACTTGAAAACCAAGTGATTGTAAGAATTGTCGGTTGGAAGGTGTTAATAGCTTAGACCTTTTTAGAATACTGAATTTTTTCTGAAGGTTTCTGTTTTTATACTCTGGCAACCAAGAGGGTAGATATAAAGCATTATATCTCACAACCATTTATATATCTTTTTTAAATGCACCTTTACTGTAACCGTTTCACCCCTAAAATTTACTAAATTTCCGTCTTGATACCTTAATGGTTATACTAGTAATGGTCTTAACGGTAACTGGAAAGTAAATGATGTTTTGAGGCGTTTCACTATTTTATATCCAGGAGGTACAGTGGGAAAAAACTGATGTATTGTATGAACCGGCTTACGATTATTATAGGAACCAGAAGATATGTTGCAGTAAATACATAAAGCATTTACTTTAATAATTTCAACTGGATTTTCTGATTCATGAACTAAATTCGCCTTTAAAAGCTTATTACTAAATCCTAAAAATTTACCGATGGAATCGGCTTTTGAAAAATCAATATCTTTACTACATTTTAAAATAGTTTTTAATGTATTATTATTCGCTTAGAGTTCTAAAGTTTCTTTTTTCATGTTTTTCTGTAAATATTGATGTATATCTGAAATTTCATAAGAACCTGTTGGAATTGTAACATGTTCAGTGCCATAGAAAAATTTATTGTTGGTTTCATCAATATTAGGGATAACATTGAAAGTCTCGAAATTTGTCAGACCAATCACATATTGTAAATTGTCATCTAGAAATATTGGAGGATTAAAATCTGCGCTAAGCACAGATTCCTTTCCCGAAAATGTAAAAGCGTAAGACATGTTACACAACTGGCAATACAGCAGAGATTACTGTGTATTATATAGAAATTTCAAACACAGGTGACCACACCTAAAAGAATGGGGACTTTGCTCCCTTTGATAATTATAAGTGATTGTGTTATTATAATCACCACTAAAAAATAATTAACTACATCGCTGGGGGGTCGTAAGTTTCCATAACTATCGAAATAATTTATATTTGCTTTTTTCTTTACATATGCGGTCCAATGAGTTCCGCTACCCTGTTTACTGTCAAGATTAATAATGCCAGACTCGTTGTTTTTAATTTTGATTGTTAGATTGTCTCTCATGTATACTCCCCGAATTTTTTTATCTTTAACAAATTTGCAAACTTTAGTAAATCAATATTCGTCAAAGGTCGCGATAGTAGTTTTATCGGAAGTTTTTTTGGTAAGGTTTTAAAAATAACCCAGAACCTTTAGATGATCTGGCGACTTTTTCAAGCTCCATATTATGACGTTTTGCTTTTTGTAATACCTTTGCAGCGTTCTTGGCATCAACCACGGTTTTCGCTATACTGGCGCCGCCTCCGGCTAATACACCTAACACTCCCAAAGCAGGTAGCAAGAAAGGTAAAAAGCCACCAATTTTGGGAGCACGTATTATTCTACTTTTCTTACTACGTTTTGATTTTTTATGTTTTCCTTTAATGCCGAAAGGCATTTTGGAAAAAGATAAACCTCTTCCTTTTTTTAATAATTTACCTTTTCTACGAAGTGCCAGTGCCAACAAACGTTTTAACTTCATATTGTGTGATTAGGTTGAAAAATAATACAAGTATGATTGATTTATGAAACTATTGGGCTAAATATACCCTTGAAGTTTGTTTTTTGTAATCTATAAATACATTTAATTTACTTAATTCAAACCATTTGTCATAAATAAAATGAGGGTGACGCAACAAGCATTAAAGTTGCCGATTCAGGATCACGATGACATTTCTTTAACAGAAAAGTTCAGCCGACACGGTACTTTATTGGGTAGTGAATGTAAAAGAGGTCTGTTGGTTGAAGCATCCCGTTGTGGAAAAACAAATGTAATGGTTACGCTCTTAGAACATCCGAATGGATTACGTTTTGAAAACATTCCAAGTCACTTAACCAAGCAAAATATAAATAGCTCAAACATCTTTTGCAACCTATTACAGATATAGGATATTTTGAATATGAAAACGGTGATGACATAATGCCTCCTGACCAGATAAAGTCAAATTCAATAATAATATTTGATGATATTGTTTGCTGCAATCAAAGCATTATGAGAGATTATTTTTGCTTCGGCCGTCATAACAATGCAGATTGTTTTTATCTATGTCAAACTTATTCCTCAATTCCAAAAGAGTTAATTAGAGATAATGCAAATTTGCTTGTAATATTTAAACAAGATAGTACTAATCTGAAACATATTTATGATGATCACGTTAATGTTGATATGACATTTCAGAAATTTAAAGATATATGTTGTTATTGTTGGAAAGGTAAATTCGGATTTTTGGTTATAAATAAAGAATTTCCATTCCAGGCTGGCAGATATAGAAAAGGATTTGATGCCTATATTTATCCGTAAGGATGAAAAAAAGTTTTAGTATTAATTAACTATTGACAACGCAAACATGGATCAAACAGTTGCAAGACAACTCATTAAAACAAGAAAAGCACTTAAACGAAAGTTGCAAAGTCTAAAATCTGATGTTGTAGAATCTGCCATTCAGAGAGAGGAAGAATTAAAACCTATTACAGAACACTTAAAAAAGATACTTTCAGATATTAAACTGGAAAAAATGCATCCCAAGTAAAAGAAGAAGAATTTAACCAGTCAGAAAAAACATCCGTGAAATATGAGACAAAAATGAGACCGCGTCGCTTATTTCAAGAAGAGCCGTTAGGTGAAGAGGTATTTATCGCAGAACCTGAACAAGAACCGGAAACTCCCGCTGAAATTAGCACAGCAGAACTTCAAAGACTGCTCAGTGAACCTTTTTTTTATAGATATATTTGGACCAATTTGCTCCACTACCTCGACAATACATAGAAGCAATGATACGGGATTCCGATGATGCCTTTGATCATACGCATGGGATTAGGCATGACCTACTTTCAGATAAATTATATATTGGAGACTCTGAAATTAATTTTGATAACGAAGATATTGTTGTAAAAGGTGTCAGATATAAAGGAACAACAGGATTGTATGAGTTATTATTTAAAAAGAATCCAGCACCATATAAAGTAGCAGAACATAAAGATTATCTTCATATTTTAGAAAGAACAAATGCTCTCCGACGCAATTATGATGCAAATAATCCAAAAATAGGTAATCCCTCAAAGAAATATACTTCTGTAATTAAACCTCCTGAACAGAGACCACGCTCGGGTTCATTTCCTAGCAGAGTGTATGATTTGCGATCGGGAAAGGGTTTTATGAAATGGAACAAAAATCCAGTAAACTATATACACTGGGATGACCCTAATGAATTAGTTGATAGACTAAGACTTCTAATTGCGGCTCAAAATGCTGGTAATAAGGCAACCACAATGAGATAGTTTCCTTGATTGAGGAATTACAGGAAGCTCGTATAATAGTATAAAATAATAATTAATTGTCATCGCTTTATCAGTCTCAATATGACTTTAGACAAATTTGGTAGAATAATATACAGAAATCTCAATTCAAAACTACAACAAAAAATAATTTTACTATATAATGGATATAAATCAATCGATAAAAACATCCATACATGGTATTTAAATAATGAATCCTATGCAATATTGTATGTCTACGCTGCGGAAATTGAAAAAATTTATTTTAATCCTTCAACTGAAGTCGCTATATTTCTTAATAATACAAAAATATCGGCTAAAAAATTAGTTGGTGTGAAGATAAAATCAGGAGACACATTTTATTTTGAACATTCTCCAAATAGCAAAGCGATCGCTTGCGCCATAGAACTACACATAAAATGTCCGCTATCAATGTAAAAGAAGTAGTGGTGAATGAACTTTACAAACCCGCTAGAAGAAATTATAGAAGGCGTCATGTAATAGTTAAGGGTTTAAATGATAATAAGCTGGAGTTTATAAATTAGCTTGTACACATTGTAACGCAATCTACATAGGTCAAACTTCTAGAAATTTTAACACCCGATACAAAGAACATATTTCTGCATTTAGAAATAACCACGCTGACAAATCTACATTTGCAAAACATATTATTGATACCGAACATAGACCTACAATAAATAACCGCATAGAACCACAACATTTTTATGATGACAAACGTAAACTAGACTTTTTTGAAGCTTTAGAAGTCAAAAGGCACACACACGACAATAACTACCTTGTTTTAAACGAGCAAACTGATTTAATGAATTCCCCTTTCTTGGATATTCTTCTTTCTAATTAAATATGCCAAAGAAAATAAATTTAACTATTATTTCAAAAAAGTTGTAATAAAATAATGAGTTGATGTATGTCGATATTTTCGTTGTATAGAGACTACTTTTATACTGTTATTGTTTAGTTATTTTATTGTTGTAACTGTTATCATAGTTATTATAGGCTAGTTCTAGTTTTTATGTTAAATATTGACATACATCACATAGACATTTTGAAAACCTCATCTTTCATCTGTGTTTCATTTTATTTTCTATTTGATAAAATTTTTTGATCAAAACATCATATCATAACCTAGCAACAGATATTTATTTGTAGTTGTCATGATTTCGTACTAATTCAATTTTAATCTGTCTGAAAATGCTGTCAAGCAGCGAAACTATAGTCACAGAAGCATTGAAGAACATCCTAGAACTTCCAGAATTCGAAGGGCCACTTGCTCCAGTTAGCTCACGCGCTGGCTACGTCCTTCACCACTAAAAACCAACAGTGAAGCTAGAGAAGTATTCTCCAAGTCTGTATGCAGTATGGACAAGTTTCACCAAGTAAGGGCAACAACAATCAATGAATTTAAATGATTTGTTTCAGGCAGATTTAGTAGAAATGCTTCCTTATTCTAAATTCAATAAAGGGTACAAATACATTTTAGTAGTAATTAATGCTTTTTCAAAGTTTGTCTGGGCTGAACCATTAAAAAGTAAAACATCGAAAGAAGTTGCAAAAGCTATGGGTAATATTCTAAAATCACTGAAAACTCAACCCAAAAATGTACAGACAGATAATGGTATGGAGTTTTTTGGTCGCGAGTTCAAATCCCTGATGGATCAGTTTCAAATAAATCATTACGCCACTTATACAAATCTTAAGGCTAGTGTATGTGAACGTGTAAACAGAACATTGAAGACTTTAATGTGGAAGCAATTCAGCATGCAGGGAAATTACAAATGGCTAGATCTTAAAAACATTGTTTCATATTATAATAATAAAGTACACAGTACTACTGGTATGACGCCGGCAGAAGTTAAGAAGAAACATGAAAAAAATCTTTTAAAATATGCATTTAGTTATATGAAAACAGTTGATCCGAAGAAATAAAATCGTGTTGGGGATTTTGTTCGTATAAGTAAACATCGTGAACTTTTTGAAAAAGGTTATACACCGAACTGGTCCAATGAGATTTTTCAAATAGCTGAGGTGAGCGACAAATCCAACAATGTATTATCATGAAGATGGAAAAAAGCAATCAATTAAAGGAGGATTCTAGGAAGAAGAACTTCAGAAAGTAAAATATCCAGACATATATTTAAAAGAAATAATTATTAGGAGGAAGGGGGTAAGGTATTTGTGAAATGGTTAGGACTAGATAAATCAAATAATTCTTTGATACTTAAGGATACTTTTGTATAATTTAAGTTAAATATATACTTACCTTGTTTTATATTTTTTGCAATGTAATTATTTACCTAAATAAAGAGGTCTTTACAGGAAGTTTATAGATTTTTCTTAAATAATAAAAACATTTTAGTTAGACATATGTTTATTATAATTTTTTAAACAATAATTTTACACAAAAATATTTTTGTTTGACATGTTTATTATAATTTTTACAAAGTACAATAATTTTACAAAAAACCACCTCCTGACAAAAAATAATTATTTTATAAAAGACTAATTAGCACACAAAATTTAAAAAGCGTTCTTCATAAATCCGCAGTCTATGACTTTTATCAAGAATGTGGTAAATGTTTTCAGCAGTTTTGTTTATTCGACGAAGAAATCGATCACGATCCCTTGCATATTGCTCCCATTCGCCAATTCTTGCTTGACGGTGTGCAAAATTCCAAACTGTAATATATTTTACTTGATTGCGTGATTTATTAAAAGTAACGTGCATCTTCATATTCAATGTTGATTGTAAAATGAAAAGGGGCTGTATCTGTTGAATACTTTCAAATTCGGATACTGATATACCAGCTCCATTACTGAACTGACATTTTCCGAATTGCCTGTCCTAGACACTTCATTTAAAATAAACTGACCAACATCAATGTTGGAATTAACACTGTCGATCAAAGTATCGAAATACTTGGAAAATTCTTGTTTATTGAGCATATCTACTTTATAGTTGATTAAGGATGCCAGTTCAAATAATTTGTTAAGAGTTTCCATAGCTAAATAGACCCCATTACCATATTTATCTTCCACTTTTATGATTTTTATATCTTTAAACCATTCAAAATGTATTGTAAATGAAGACTTTAGTGGTTGAAAAGTTTCACCACTCGTATAAAAATAGTTAGTTACTATGCCTTGGTGCTTCAGGAACTCATTCAATTTAGACTCATTTAAAAACACACTATCACCTTTAATTATCACCAAAGGTTGAAAATTAAATTCGTAAGCTAGTGCATAGCATACATATTTTGATTTGGATGGGTTGAGATGATATTGTTTCTCATTAATTGTAACAAAATTATTTTTCTTAGCTGATTTTTCAGAAATTGCTTGGTTAGCTGTAGTTAGCTGTAGCTTGTAGTTATTCATTGTTTATTAAAAGTTTAAGAACTACCTATAATAAACATGTTCTTCAACTTATAGTAGTTCCCCTTCCAAAAGTATTGAAGGAAGGGGGATATCCTTGAGTTGCTGCAGATTTATGAGAACAATTTAACAATAACTCTAACATACAATCTTGAAGTATTTAGTCACAATCATAATTAAACGTAATAAAAACATATTAGGAATAAATTATTTATTCTCACATTTTGATTCTTTTCAAACAATACATTAAATTTAGATATAATGCAAGTAATATAATGGTACACAAAAAAAATATGTAAAAAAACCTTTAATGAGACCATTCATACAAACAACTCAAAGTTTCAATATAATCTTTAAATTTTGTTGAAGGCCATTTGGCCATACAGGGTCCTTCTTCCCACCCTAAATTATCACCACCTTTCAACCCCTTCTCAATATTTTTTGTTAACCATGCATGAACTTGTTTATGTTCATCATTATTATTTGGCTCAAAGTGAAATTTAATATTAAATTGTTTAACTACACCCATTATACATTTTAAAAGTTTAACATCGGCAAAATGGGCAACATTGCAAATAGTTTCATCGATTAATGAATCAATTTTCCTATATTTTGAGGAAATATTTGTTGCTTGATATTTTTCATCAAAATTTTTCAAATCTTCACATGTTAATAAAGTAAACAAATAGTATTTTTCACAAATCGGTGAAGTGATGTGATTCTCACCAAGTAAATCGTCCAATTCCAAAATACTTAAAAACTCATGGCCACCATGCTTCACTACTTCAATCACATCATCTATAAACTTATCCAACTTTTTTTTTCCACCAATAATGAAATTAAATTATTGCTGCAAACTTCGCTATCAACTATATAACGAAAAGCTGCATCTGGTACGGCTATTTTATTTAAAATAGCTACAGCAACAGGCAAATTTTCTTCACAAGCATTTCTAGTAATTATATATCGCAAAGTACGTTTACAAATTGTTTGTGTTTCACCACATAAGCGAGAGAAAAGTTCTGAATATAAGTATTGACTCATGTTTAGAGTTAAAGTAACTGACAAGCTAACATTAAATGCTACTTATATATTTTACCCCACTTCCATAAAATCTATTGCTAAATGTCGCTTTCAGCAACCTCTTTGATTACTTGAATAAGACGATCTAATCTTTCGTCATCTGATAGACTTGCTAATGGTATATCTATATGCCCCCAAGCCAAAGTGGCAGTTGATGAAGGGATGAGGTATCGTTTATCATCCTTATTAGATAATGAGACCTTACGTATAAGGTTGGTAAAAATATGATGAGATTCTGATTTAAAGATATACATTAGACAATGTACGGTTGAACATTCTTCATCCACAATTGCTTTATAATGTTTAAGTTCTAACTGCTTTTTAATGCTGGACTTATTTATTCCTTTTGCCTTCTTTGAAATTGTCTTTGGAGTGTTAATGCAATATGCTTTTGCAGAAGTACCGTAATAGGATTCTAACACTTTCCCACCATTTTTCCTATAGTCGATAAGTTTTTTGGAATATTGTGATATTATTTAGGCTATAATTAGAAGTATCATATTTATCAAGGTGCTGTTTTATATCTTCATAAAAATTTTCAGTTTCAACATAAACTATTAAAGAATCCGTATCAGTATATAAAAGAGATATATTATCACCATATAATGGTTTTAAAAATCCATAAAAAAAATCATAAAGTATAGTTTTTAATATATCTAGTATTGAAAATCCAACATAAATAGGTGTGTTATATTCAATATATGTTTTTTTTTGCATTTGAATAGCTACTAAATTGTCACAAAATATTCTTGATTCTTTAAAATGGGGTCTGCTTATATAATTTCTGGCACCATTTCTTTTAACATTTTTTCAAACTGTGTTGCAAGCTTTATATTTACACGGTTTTCAACATTTTCCATTGTTTTTCCAAATATACAATTTATTTTCAATTTAAAACTACGACGCTCAAAGTCATTCTTGTCAGCATTTCGCAACATTGTATTCAAGTCTCTGTATGGTTGAAGCCGTGCCGATTGAGAAAATTGTATACCTCTGTTAATTTTTATTAATTTAAGACCATACTTTAGACATTGTTTTAAATTTCTATAATGTAAAATATACTTTTCTTTATTTTGCAAATTTGGAATTAATTTTCGACTTTTGCTACCATGTGGTTTATAATTTTCCGGACAAAATGGTAGGTCATTATGACAGTCATGTAAATATGTAGGATATTCAAGATCAACTTCCAAAACATAACCCGTCTCAGCATCGTCTGGAATATTTGAAACAGTATTATGTAAATATTCAATTTCCTCTTGCGAGAGCCAATGAAAATTCCCCGTGAGAAGTTTCTGGCTCATCACGAAGCCATACATGGATGTAATATCTAAGTTCATTATGAATGAGTTTTTCCTTGAGGGATCATAATTTGGAAGAAATTTATTGTTGGCGAGTACTCACACCACCTCGAATACCCTTTTTTTTAATGCAGCATATCAATATCAGTTAATAGCTCTAATTCCACTTTTGTGTATCGTAACATTGCATCCCAACTTAAGCCTGGAGCTGTGTAGTAGTGGGCCGGGTCAAGTTTGTAAGTTTTGAGACATAAGTCCCTATACATCAGATATTAAGTAGAAGTCAAAGTAGTCTCCTAAAGTTTTACAATCTAAAACATGCCATGCATTGCAAGCCCTATCATAATCTTCTTGAGTTGCTTCTTCATTTCGAAGTTCGTCAAAAAACTTATCTTTACTTGGTAAAAATGTTTTAATGAAATTTTAAAAATTCGGTTACATATGTGTAAGGAAAAACTCCTTTCCGCCTTATAATAGAGAACTTTTGATCACCAGAAAAGAATTTACGTACTTCACGACATTGTGGCGAATCTAAGTTTGAAGCCAATTCATCTAATGAAGCGGATAAAAATTGATACGAGTCTAAAAATTTCATTTGTAGAAAAATAGTTTTTGTTGTGCCATCAGCACTGATATATTTATCAACTGGAAGTTTTTTCGTAAAGGAAATGTATTTTTCAAATGTTTGAGCAATTACAGTCACTTCTTCTTGATTGAGAGCAAGTTGCTTCACAAAAAGACGTGCATCATAATTTTTCAAGTTATGGAAAAAAAATGGTATTTGCAAAGGGGTTTTAAAATTAAGGTTGCAGGCGTTGTGTGCCGCACCTATAAAATTTCCCGTTAAATGACAATGATCCCTTACTTTCACATCTGAATCTGTAAATGGCATTTCACAGATAAAGCAAAGGTTTGCTTCATTGAATTTTTTTTTGTTCTTGACATGTTAAAGGTTTCATTTTAATTATCGGTTTTAAATATTTATAATAAATATCTCTCAAATCACTTTCTAATCGTGAAACAAAAACCTCCGGGGCATCATTATTTCCGTATGATACTAATTTTGAAAGTTCATCATTAAATGAACATTTTATGTAATAGGCGAAAGAACAAGATATATGCTTATATTTTTTAATAGTAAAAGTTTCTTTGTTATTGTTATCGGTATTATCTTCTATAGGTTCTAAAATGCATCCAAAGTCTGCATAAACAGATAAAGGTAATCTCAGCTGCTTTTGGAAATTTTCAAATTTTAAAACGTTATCTAAAACAGTGTGACCTAACTTATCAATCCTTGTATTTAACTGTGGAATTTTTGCAGTCACATAACTGCAATCATTTTGGGCATGTCGAAGTAGCTTTTGCTCACAATCAAAATATTGTAAACAGCCATCGCACAAATGCTTCTATCGTGTGTTTTTTGATATCTGGGAAGAAACGAGTCTAGAAAAATTATTTATAAGACAATAGTGATAATTTCCCTCACAATCATCAAGTAGCAATAGGTTTATGTGGGTGGATTGCTTTTTCTGTGTGTAATGTAGAGGGCCAGTAACTTGATATTTATAGATATTATTTTTAAAAAATTTCTCTATGCCGTAAACGTTAATAGAAATATTTTTTTTTTTCAATTTCAAGTATTGATTTTAATGCTACAGGAAATGATAAATTAGTAAAATCGATACAGGTATCGTTAAAATTTGGATAGGAGCTTGGTGAAGAAACTGAGCCGGTTGGTTTGTAAATAGCAGCTATTACTGACCAAGCAAAACAATATACATCATTATTTTTAATATTAATTATAGCTTTTTTTAATGTGATTTCACGTGGTAATGGCAAATATGAAGCAGCTCTTAAAGGATTATACTTATTCATATTTATTTCCAAATATAATTTTTTTCCAGCGCCTAGCCTGAATCTCTCTCTGTGAAGTCTGAAGCACGTTGGTCTATTCTAATTACATTGCATTATAATTTTTTTCAAGTTATGGGTAAATGGTATTTGCAAAGGGGTTTTAAACTTAAGGTTGTAAGTGCCGTGTCGCACCTCTAAAGTTTCCCATTAACTGACAGTGATCCCTTACTTTTATATCTATATCTATAAATGACATTTCACAAATATCGCAAATGATTGCTTCACAAAAAAAATATTTGTGGTTTTATTTTAGTTATCGGTTTTAAATACTTATAATAAATACCTCTTTAATCGCATTCTAATCGTGAAATAAAAAAAAATCTGTGAAGCATCAATATTTCTGTATAAAACTATTTTTTTGCTTCATCTATCCCCCCTCATGCCCCTTCCCTCAAATTTTTTTGAACTGTCATGACTTTAAGTGTTCCCGAAAAAACCGGTTTCTTGGTTAACCTTATAAATTAATAGCAAATTGAGCTATTTCAATTTGAAGCATTTAATGAAAATTCGCTACCATAATGCACTTACTGCGTCCCGAATTTATTTTCTTACAAACATGCATTATATTTCGAAGGAAAATGCAAAAATAGAATTACATAAGGCGTCTTCTATTATAAAAGAAAATTTGTATCACTTATGGGTCAGCCTGTGATTGTAGAAATAATTTTTTTAAATGTAGCTCAAATATTCCTACAATTAATGTATACAATTTTGTTCCCTTATAAATTAATAGCAAATTGAGCTATTTATATTTGAAGCATTTCATGAAAATTCGCTACCATAACATGCATAATATTTTGAAGGAAAATGCAAAAAATACAAAAACATAAGGCGTGTTCTATTATAAAAGAATTTTTTTTCACTTATGGGCCAGCCTGTGATTGTAGAAATATTTTTTAAGATGTAGCTCAAGACACCCTATGATTAATGTATACAAATTTTTTTTATATCTTATATAATAATGGATATATTAAACTTTATTGATTTTTGTATGAAAATTCGACAAAAATTATATATCATTGAATGATAAACTTTATAGGTAAGACTACTGCCAAATCATCAGAGAAAGGGTCTATTTCAAATGAATTTTCTGGAAATATTTTTGTAAAAAATGATTCCCTCGTATCCCACCTCGCACATTTTTATTTTATTTTAAGAAGGCAGGCATTAAATTTGGTTACCAGTATAACCTATATAGTAGAATCAATGTGCTATGTTTCATCAAAATAACTTTATTGTTTGAAAATGTACAAAAAAATCCGAAAGTAAACTTAAAGTGTTCCCGAAAAATGGTTTAATGATTAGCCTTATAAATTAATAGCAAATTGAGCAATTTAAATTTGAAGCATTTAACAAAAATTCGCTACTATAACGCACTTACTGCATCCCGAATTTATATTCTTACAAAACATGCATAATATTTTGAAGGAAAATGCAAAAAATACAAAAACATACGGTGTGTTCTATTATAAAAATAAAATTTGTATCACTTATGGGCCAGCCTGTGATTGTAGTAATATTTTTTAAGATGTAGCTCAAATATTCCTGCATCTAATGTATGCATATTTTTTTCATATCTTATATAATAATGGATATATCAAACTTTATTGATTTTTGTATGAAAATTCGACAAAAATTATATATCATTAAATGATAAACTTTATAGGTAAGACTACTGCCAAATCATCAGAGAAAGGGTCTATTTCAAATGAATTTTCTGGAAATATTTTTGTAAAAATGATTACCTCGTATCCCACCTCGCACATTTTTTTAAAGAAGGCAGACATTAAATTTGGTTACCAGTATAACCCATATAGTAGAAACAATGTGCTATGTTTCATCAAAATAACTTTATTGTTTGAAAATGCACACAAAAAAATCCGCAAGTAAGCTTATATATATATATATATATATATATATATATATATATATATATATATATATATATATATATATATATATATATATATATATAAATTATAATGTAGCCAGAAAAAAATATTTAAAACGATAATAAAAAAAGCAGCAAGTGTGTGATGGTAGTGAATTTTCATTAAATTGCTTTAATACTAAATATGTGTTTTTAAGAAAGCAGGTATTAAATTTGGTTACCAGTATAACCTATATAGTAGAAACAGTGTGCTATCTTTCATCAAAATAACTTTATTGTTTGAAAATGTACAACAACAATTCCGAATGTAAACTTAGTGTTCCCGAAAAAACAATGGTTTATTGACTAACCTTATAAATTAATAGCAAATTGAGATATTTAAATTTGAAGCATTCAATTAAAATTGGCTACCATAACGCACTTACTGCGTCCCGAATTTTTTTCACAAACATGCATAATATTTCGATGGAAAATGCAAAAAATATAATAACATAAGGCGTGTTCTATTATAAAAAAATAAAATTTGTATCACTTATGGGCCACCCTGTGATTGTAGAAATATTTTTTAAGATGTAGCACAAATATTTCTACATCTAATGTATACAATTTTTCATATCTTGTATAATACTTGATATATTAAACTTTATTGATTTTTTTAATGAAAATTCGATAAAAAATTATGTACCACTAAATGATTAACTTTATGGGTAAGACACATTTTTTTTGTTATATATTTAAATTATAATGTAAGAAAAGCCAGAAAAAAAAATTAAAAAACGATAATCAAAAAAAAGTCTGGATGCAGTAAGTGTGTTACAGTAGTGAATTTTCATAAAATTGTTTTTAATACTAAATATGTGTTTTTAAGCAAGCAGGCATCTTATTTGGTTAGCAGTATAACCTATATAGTGGAAACAATGTGCTATGTTACATCAAAATAACTTTATTGTTTGAAAATGTACAAAAAAATCCGAAAGTTAACTTAAAATGTTCCCGAAAAAATGGTTTCATGGTTAACCTTATAAATTAAAACTCAAAGACGCAGCAAGTGCGTTATGGTAGTGAATTTTCATAGAAATGATCTGGCGCCAAATATTTTATTATAACTTTTTTTCTTGTAACAGAAATCTAAATTTTTGTGTGTAGTTTACCTTTTATATCTTAAACCTACCTATCAAATTTGGTTGTCATAAAAAAATATTTTCGAAAGAAAACTTAAAATTTTCCCGGAAAACCTCGTACCATTTTCCTGACTAACGAATTTATCCAACCCATTTACAAAAGGAAGGTACATGCCAAATTTTATCAAAATCGACCCAATATTTTTTTGAGTTATCGGTGTGACATAAAAATTGAAACTGACACCGGATATGGGTTCTAGGGGTCCTAGTTCGCGCTCATTTGCAAAATTTTTTTCAAAATTCAAAAGTTGGGATCTCCATTTGTGAATTTTTTTCTACGAAAATTCACTAATAGCAAATTGAGCTATTTAAATTTGAAGCATTTGATGAAAATTCGCTACCATAAGGCATTTACTGCATCCCGAATTTATTTTCTTACAAACATGCATAATATTTCGAAGGAAAATGCAAAAAAAGATACAATACCATTAGAGAATATTTTTTTCATATCTTGTATAATAATGGATATATTAAATTTTATTGTTTTTTTTTAAATGAAAATTCGACAAAGCATAGGAGAAAGGGTCTATAAATTCACTAAGAATTAAAAAATACAGACCTTTTCTCAAACGATAATCAAGAGAATAATACTTACCGCAATAATTCAATTCACCACAGAAGCACTATTCGTTACCCAGTAAAAACTATGCTGTCGCGTATGCCGCTCCTTTATATGTGTACATTTTCAAGGTTATCTGGGGAAGTGGCTAAATATTTCCAAGGTTATCTGACCGGTAATAGATATTCAACCAGCCAACGCGGCTTATTAAATTCATTATATACAAGTCTGCAGCTATACATAAATGATGGTAATTTAAAAACTTGCCTGCATTTATAATGATGCAGTTTATTGGATTCCTATAGGTATAATACCTTATAAACTCGCTTTATATAGGTATAATCTGCCACTTAAAATCCACCATATTAGGCAAGTGTACACGATCACAATGTGAATAATTAGTCATTGAATTCTTATATGGGTAGTTGACGGGACTCTATAGCAAATGAAGGTTTTTTTTCATATGTTTATGGAGGATGCATGTAATATCTAGATTCTACAGAGATAGACTGAAGCATTTTAATTTAAGGATCCCGAAGATAGAGATGTATGAATTTTACTTATAATTTCTCTTAATAAATAATGCAAGTAGAATTGGTCTATTTTGACTTCGTTTACATTAAACATAGTGTTTTTTATAACTGAGAAAACATGTATATAATTTTTTTTAATGGCATATGTGAGAATTAGCTTACTTGAAGATAGGTAGCATATAATATTAGACATAGTATCTATAACTTGGACATTTTTTTGATATGTATAGTGCGCCAAAAAAATAAATATATACTTATTTGATTAAAAAAGCATGTACACCTTAGATATAATGTAGCTTCAGTATTCTAACGCCAATCATGTGTAGGGTCATAATTTATAATGATGTGGATCTTTATGAAATAATATACATACAGTACACGTAGAATTCATTTATTATCTCCTGTACAGATATAAAAACAAATTTCAAGGATAAATTTGTAAACTTGAAAGTGTCTGTGACCAGTAAAATGTGCTGGCCTTGACTTAAAAAAATATATCGCAGGCCGTAACCGTGGGGAAACACATCTGGCCTTGACCTTAAAAAATATATCGCTGGCCGTGACCGTGGGAAAATACATCTGGCCTTGACATTGAAAAATATATCGCTGGCCGTGACCGCGGGAAAATACATCTGGCCTTGACCTTGAAAAATACATCTGGCCTTGAACTTGAAAATGTCTCCACCGCCGCCTCAAGGTCGTTCCAGAACAGACATTATCTCTCTACTGTGACTCTCTCTCTCTACTGTGACCGACAATAGACATGGATGCAAAATGATAATGTTTTGTATTCTCCTACCATGTCGAAAAGTATAACTATTGGACAATTGATAGTCTCTTTATTAATCTTATTTTTAAAGGGGTAGACATTGATCCAATCCAATCCATAGCAGGCGGTAGTGGAATTTTCCTTTACGTAATAGTAAAGGATTTTTTCACGCCCGAAGAGGTACCACCCCATACATCAAGGGGCCGGTGAAGTCCCAACGGACGTTTCCGGTTCTGGTGTATGAGTTGGTTTCCCTTATAAGCAAAAATGATGGTGGCTCCCCCTTGTATAAAATATTCCGGAGGCAAAATACCCCTCCATTCGGATATCCGGGAGAGGGGTGTACAGGGGGCGCCAACATCAAGATTTAACATGTCCTTTTCGAATATATGTGGCCTAAATTCTAACCTGAACTCCGTCCACCATTTCCTCCAGGCTAACAGGCCCCAACTCCTCTTCCTCACCGAAACCCAAATCAGTACCAAAACAGCCACTAATCACCTCAATTTCCCGGGGTATGAGCTCCTTACTTCCTTTAGATTGCATGGAGGCGTGTGCGCATACGTCCGTAGCAATCTACCCTGCACCAGACTCCCCAATTTAGAAGCTGGAAGAAAATACATACTATGGATAAAACTCTCTCTCAGGGCTGCAACTAAATTCATCTGTTGCATTTACCGGTCACCTTCTGACAACAACTTTGTCCAGCTCTTTGACTACCTTTCTGAAAAAACCGACTATCTGATTTCTGAATATCCTTCCTCCGAGGTCACTATTCTTGGTGACTTCAATGTCCATAATAAGAAATGGCTAGGATCTTCAAAAACCGATCCACAAGGGAGAGCAGCGGAGGCCTTTGCAGTCAGCAATTCTTTAGCCAATATGGTTCAGCAACCTACTTACTCAAATCCCTTGGATCTCCTTCTTACTACACAACCTGAATGCTATAAGATATGTCACCGCCCCCCTTGGTCGCCCAGACCACGGCATGGTCACTGCTTCCTGCGCAATGCAACCCGAGGTCACACAGTCATCACACCCACGTATCGTTTGGCACTACAATTCCGCAAACTGGGACGAAATGCGGGATTACTTTTCCTCATTTCCATGGGCGTCTGTCTGCTTCTCTCATCCTGACCCCTCTGATATCTCACAAAACGTCACCGAAATTATCCAAGCTGGCATGGAATTATTAGTCCCACGTACACAGAAAACCTCTTCAGCCACTCAAAAGCCCTGGTTCTCTAAATCCTGTGACAAGGCCAGACTTGAAAAGGTCAAAGCTCACAAAACGCTTCTACACAATCCCAGTCAAGAAAATCGTCAAGCATTTAACGACGCAAGAAACCGCTATGCCCGCATTCTTTCTGAGGCAAAAAACTCGTTTAATAACCACATCAAAAACAAAGTCCTCTTAAGCTCCAACGGCAGCAAACCCTTCTGGACTCTTGCTAAATCTATTGGGAATAATTTCTGCAAAAGCACGTTCCCACCTCTTGTCTCAGTGGATGAAATTGTTTCTACCGCCCTGGGCAAGGCTGAACTTTTTGCTTCGTTGTTCGCCGGCAATTCTACTCTCAACCCACCTCCAAATGTTCAACCACCAACAGTCCCCAACGTCGCACATAAAATGACGGATATCATTTTCAAAACTAAAAAGGTACGAAAGATGCTCTCTTCTCTTAATACCAGGAAAGCCTATGGCCTTGACGAGATCCCAGTAATTGTTGTCAAAAAATGCGCACCAGAACTTGCTCCTGTCCTGACTCGTCTGTTTCAGATATCTTATAATAAAGGCATATTTCCTAGTAACTGGAAAACTGCTCGAGTACAACCCACCCCCAAGAAAGGATCCAAAGCGCTTCCTAGCAACTACAGTCCTATTTCTCTCCTTTCAGTCGTCTCTAAAGTGATGGAAAAGTATATAAACACCGAATTACTAAAATTTCTTGAAAAACAGTCTAATCCACGACAGGCAGTATAGATTCCGTCAGCGCAGATCGACTGCCGACCTCCTTTCCTTTGTCACCCATTCTTGGAGCAAGTCTATGGAACAACACGGTGAATCGCAGATTGTTGCTCTAGACATATCCAAAGCATTCGACCAGGTCTGGCACGCAGCGCTGCTTAATAAACTTCCGGCCTATGGCCTACCACCAAAAATTTGTACCTGGACAGCAAATTTCCTCTTCAACAGGAGCATATCTGTTGTTGTAGATGGCCATTCCTCTAAACTGTATCCAATTAATGCAGGAGTTCCTCAAGGTTCAGCTATAGCCCCTACTTTGTTTCTTCTCCACATCAATGACCTCCTCTCTAGCACATACAACTCAGTTCACAGCTACGCGGACGACAGAACCCTCCATTCAAATATACAATATTCTAAGCCTGTCTCTTTAGCCCAATTAGATGAGGATCGCAGACTCATGGAGGGTTCTGTCTCCGTGGATCTCCAAAAAATATTAGACTGGGGAAGTAGAAATCTTGTACAATTCAACCCCACCAAAACTAAGCCTTGCTTTCTTTCTAACAAGAGATACACCAGCCCTAGACCCATCACAATAAACAACCAAGTTATTCAAAGTAATGAGTCCTTTTCTCTTGTTGGCATTTCTGTGGATCGAAATCTTAATTGGCACCAACATGTCACATCAATGGCAGAAGCGGCTGCTAAGAAATTAGGTTTCCTCTTCCGGGCTCGCAAATACTTTTCACCAGCTAATCTCTATACCTTATATACTTCACAAATAAGGCCAAACTTCGAATACTGCTCCCACATCTGGGGTGCCGCTGCCGCTTCTACACTCGCTATCCTGGAATCCATTGAAAAGAGAGCTATACGTCTCATCGGTGACCCTACCCTCACCCAAAGGCTGCCATCCCTTGCCCACCGACGTGCCGTTGGTGACCTCTCTCTCTTTTATAGATATTTTCACGGGCAGTGCTCACAGGAGCTTTCCTCCATAGTTCCCCCACCTGCTGCCCCCAACAGATCTACCAGGGGAACAGAGCGAATGCACCCTTTTACTGTTCAGGTCACCAGACTAAAACATCTTGTTATGCCCGCTCTTTTGTCCCAAGGACTTCCAAGTTGTGGAATTCCTTGCCGGCACATGTTTTTCCTTCTCCTTCGAACCTCCAAACCTTAAGGGTCCAGAATTAACAAGCTGCCTCTTTCCTCCTTGTTAAAACCCACGGTACGATAGTATTTAGGCTGTAAGCCCTCGTGGTGTGTTGTTGAAATAAAAAAAAATTATCCATTGGTGTTAGAAAAAATATTAAATTTCCAATTATATTTTATGTAGATGGGCACAAATCACATTTGACTCTGCCCTTGAGCAACTTTTGTATGAAAAAATATAATTAATTGGTAGCCCTATACCTGAACAGCACACACATTTTGCAACCAATGGATGTTGCAGTTTTTCATCCCCTTAAGGCAGCTTGGCGAAAAAGTATTAAAGACTGGCGATGTCAACATTGCAATGATAAATTAAGGCGAGAAGATTTTCACCTCTTTTAAAAACTGTTATCGATGAAACCATTAAGCCAGATATTCTAATAAATGGGTTCAGAATACGTTGACTTTATCCACTAAACGAAGATGCAATTAATTATGCTTGTTTTGTAAGACAAGTAAAGGAAATAAACAATGCACCCAAGGATCATGTATATACTGATACCGAGCTGAAACTGTACAGGAATTTTCTAGAGAGCCAAATAGGAGAAGATAAGCTTGCTACATTTAAAAATAATTCATCCGATGTGTGGAATGGAAATGTGGAAGACACTTCATTGTTTGATTTGTGGAAAAGAACTTCTGTAAATGTTCAAGGACACCAACAAATGAAAGTACTTCAAACTGGTTGTGCAAGTCCTTTGGACATATTAGATACTATTAATGATGAAAATTTAATTCTGGAAGCTGGGCGCATCGAAGAAGTCCTTTGTCAGTACAAAGACAATGAAAGTGTAGAACCTAAACTTCACAGCAAGAATGAAAATGTCGATTCAGATAATACCAAGAAGATAATTCTTTTGTTTGGCATCGCTTTGTCACTAAATAAGACATCAGAATTACAATATAATGAAAATGAAAAAAACGGCAATGGAAAATATGACCAATGACAGTAAGAACTCTGAAGCCAATTCTAAAATAGCGCAGTCTCATTTAGATATCAATAAGGATACTCAAGTAGGCAAGGACAACAAAGAAATGGCAAAATCTCCAGAAACGCCCATTGCAAATTTAAATGTCCCATCTCCATTTAAAAAATGCCTTTTCTGGCCCCAAACACATGGAAGTAATAAAACCAAACGGCGCGTAAAAGAAGAAGTACCCAGTGTTGTGACTTCTGAAAACTAAAAAGAATATTATATAAAAAAAGGAAGAGGAAAAATCTAAGTTGAAAAGGAAAAAGAAGAAAGGAAGAGAAAACGAGAAGAAAATCTGTATATAAAAAATAACAAACGTATGACAGCAATCTCAAAAAAAAAACTCAAAGACGCAGCAAGTACGTTATGGTAGTGAATTTTCATAGAAATGATTTGG